>VZTL01000905.1:0-11650 GCA_013400535.1 Scopus umbretta
TTTGAGTGGGCATGCTTATTTTTCAGAAATGACACTTCCTTGTTCTCTCCCAACTCTCCTGGTCCCACTTCTGTTTTAATCTTATCTCTTTTCCCATCCCTGTGCTTTTTATGTCATCTCATGTGTCTCTGGTTTAATCTGATTTTAGATAGGGCAGCGTTACCTATGATGCTGTATGAAATTTTTTCTCACTTTCCATTGAGCAAAGACTCTGAATCCAAATGCCCGTAAAAATCCTACAGCTGCCAGAGCACAAGCAGCATTACCCATGCTGGTGCAGGAGTGCTATTAGATCTGTGGCAGAGTAAGAACATAATGAAAAGAGAATTGAAGATAATGAAAGAAATGGGTTTGCACAGACCAAAACCCTGGTTTTAATGATATGCTTAGTCCATTTCGAAGCTGATAGATGAAACCTTTTGTAAATATGCTGAATGAGCCTCATTTGAGGTAGATATCTTTAGGCGGTGACCTCTGACTGTTTTCTATGCATAGGCGTTTTGGATAATGGCTCTGTAAGCTCCAGTGGAAAATCCGTGACTTCATTTTCTGCTTGTTTCAGGCTTGTTGTTATAATATTTACTTACTTCTGTTTGGTTTCAAAGATTAACATACATTTAATGATACAGTCTTCCAGTGCTAAAGCCTGGAGAGTGAAGAGGAAGAAACAGCGTGGTTGCTAGATATATGTACACTGCGTGCTGCATGTACAGTACGAAAGAGGTGCTTGGGGAACAGGGCTGGGCTGCTTTGCTTTTAGGAAACATCCAGTGAGGTATGTTGCATGCAGGTGAAAGATTCAGCCAAAGAAGGGGTCCTGGGAAGGCTAATCAGGGGGTCCTTGGGCTGCAAGGTTGGCCCTCCCTTTTGTTTTTGGTGAAACAGGAGCTGCGGGGAGGCTCCTGCCCTCCTGTGACCCTGACAGTGAATAGGTCTAGGCGAGCAGAAACACTGCTCTTCTTTCCTCTTCCTCCCAGCAACTGGGAGCATGGTTTTACAAATTTTATTTAAGCTGTTCGGCCCCAGTTACGCTGAACAGCCACATGCCAAATAGAGTTTTTCCTGTGATCTCCCTTGGCATCATTTAGGAAAGCCATTTCTTCTACCACATTTTTTTGGCTAATTGAATTTCTAAGGCATGTGTCACCTGCAGCTGTGAATTCATTATTGACAGCTTCTGTTTGTGGCAACACTGACAAGTTAAGCCTTCCAGTCTGAATAGACAAGCAGATTCGCTGTAGAGTGAATTAATCCACAGTAGATAACTGTGCAGTGACTCACTTTGCATTCACATAAAGAAACTGAACAGCTCTTTCCCCTCTTCCCCATATAAAAACACTTTCCAGCGTCATCCCTGTCTCTTTAAGGCATCTTGCCAAATTTATTGTGAGAGGACTTAAAAATATTACATATGTGAAGCTTAGATGTATCCCTTCTCTTAATGTGCTAGTTTTTACCTCTTCCCCCAGCACCTAAACAAGGCTGCTTTTAAAGCCATTCTCTCTTTTCATGTCTTTAGGAGAGCACAGCCCCAACAGAGACCCTTGTATTACCTCCATTGACAAAGACGCTGGTGTCTTAAGGGGAATGGGCTTGACGGCAGGGCCAAGAAGCACTGAGAGAGAGTGTTTATAAATCCTCAAGCATTATTAAGGGCATAGTGTCTGGAGGAATGTATAGCACTTGATGCCCACTGAAGATTTGGCGTTGGTTTCCTGGCAGTCTTGTAAACGTTAGGGAGTAGCTCCTTTTACCTCATGTAATGAGGCCTCATCGGACTCTCCTCTTTTCACCTTCAAACTGGGAAGCAAGTAGGGAGGCAACCAATTTAAAAAAACAAACCAACAACAGTGAAGGAGGCCAGACATGTTAAGTCTTTTTGGTAGCAGTGTATTATCCTTGAAGCACAGAGTACACACAAAGATCTCTGCATTCGAAGTGGGATTGCTGTCACCAAGCTCTGTTCACCTCACTAAACATTTATGAACGGTCACCAGTTAAAGCATGATATTGCGTAGTATATAGTAATGACTAAATACCTAGAAAGAAGTTTGGCTGACAGAAATAAAAAGTCCATTCTAGATAAACAATTTTTCACTAACTTCTCCCCATGGCAACTGAGCTTTTCCGCTGGCAGCAGTGGTCAGACAGGTGAACCCTGTAAACTAGAAATAAATACATTGCTTTAATCCTGCATCCTTTAAAAATGTAAATCTTTAAAAATATGTATATAGCACTGTCATTTGTTCTTAATGAATACAGAGTATTTAGCATTAAGCTGCTGTTGTTGTCTTTCTACCAACTTTATATTTATTTATCATTTACTGAATAGAAGGGAGATGGGGCTTTTTTTCCCCCCTCTCTGCTTTGTATTTCTTTTTTGATTTTTTTTTTTCTTTCTTTCCCCTGCTTTGCACCATAAGAGGTAACGAGGTGTTACTTCTGTGTCTCCTCTGCTGCCCTATTTATAGTCAGAAGTGCCTAATGTGATTGGAGAAGGGTTTCCTTGGTTCACCACAAGCATTGTGTAAATTTTTCTTTTTTTTGGTGTGTGACTGCTAAAGAAGCAGATCAAACATGAAAGACAGTTTTTACTACAACATTTTTAATGTTTGCTTACGGTCTCTGGAACAGAGAGCGCTCTGGAAGAGATGGAAGGTGAGGGCATGTGGGCCAAGGAGCAGGTGGTTGGTTCAAAAGCCCAAAGGACATCTTGTATTGTTACTTCAGTTTAATCAGACTCTGATGTTCAAAGTTCATGTGTCAGACTGCAGAAGTCATAAATTAGAAGTAGTCTTGTTTATCTTCCTCTTTGATGCTTGGAGAAGATACACTCGGGTCCAGTGTTCAACTACCAACTCTCAGCTGCAGGGCTTTTCAAGTTTGAGATTGTTGCTTGTTCACTTGGCTCCAAGGTCTGGGCTTGGCTTTTATGCAAAATACCAAATAACAGGGGAATTATTTAAAAAAAAATAAAAAAAATAAAAAAAGCATAGTGCTGCATTCAGCCATCAAGCCACCAGAAATGAGTAGTGTTTGTCCTTTCTGCTTGGAAGCTCAACTAGGGAGTATCAGTGTGAAGAAAGCTACAGGGATCCTGCATCTGCCTGGAGTGTGTGGTGAGGAGAGGAAGGAGGGAGAACGTTTCTGAGAGAGCGGTTGAGTCCTTGGTAGCTTCTTGGATGGACTTAGCCGTTTGGCTTACACCAAACCCCACTTCTCTCCATCCAAACCCCAGTTCTCTCCATAGAATGTCTCTGGGTACCATTGCAGAACATTTGTCCAAATTCGGTTGCTAAATCCATCACTCTGCAAAGCAATGGGAGACTGAGAAAAAGTAGTAAGATGGGGATTTGCAAATCCTGCAGAGAGCAAGAGCAGGATAGTTAAGGTCAGGCAAGAATGTCCATAAACTGTGTTGCATCTTTCCAGATGACTCAGAAGTCAGTGTCTCGTCCAGACTGCTGTGAAAAACTCGGGCTTAAACAAGCTGCCATAATGCATTAATCACTGGGAAGTTTTTTGGTTGAGGTTTTTTAGGTTGTTGTTCTTCCTACGAAGGGTTTGTGATCAGCCATCCTTAATGGAATCGGTTATGATTCCAGCACAACATTTAGACTATTGCCTTTCTCATTGGCAACTGTAAAGAGTGCTGTGTTTAAAAAGGAGGGAAGGGCGGGGGAAGGAAAGAAAGAAAACCTGTGATCCTCTGCCATTTGCGAAGTCAGGAGCCAACAAGCTTAATTTAAGGAGAACTGAAGACCACTTCTGTTGTTACTTACCATTGCTGTGCAGAACAAAATCAGTGCTTGTTAAATGTTGTGTATGTAAACAGCTACTTTTTTTCCTGGAATAACCCATTTTGTGTCAATGGCTGTATGCTAATTAGTAAAGTGAATATCCTGCAATTGTGGGTATGAGTAATTTTCCAAGCCTTCATCTGTACAATGGGGACTAACACACAAGTTTTACGAAGATAATCAAATTGATAACCCGGTCTTCAAAGGGTGGTGCTAGTAGTGAGCTCTGGTAAGTCAAGCAAGAAGCAATAGTTTGGAAGTGAGGGGAAAACCAGCAAGTGCTGTAAGCTGCCCTATGAAGCTCAGCCTGTCTAACACTGCAAATGGCAAAAAGTCTATACGACACAAATTCTCATGTTTATTCTGAGTGCTTGACATTGTCAGGTCAATATTGTTGAAATGCAGGGCAGCAGGAATGAGTGGCTGGCTTGTGAGTGAGTACAGAAAACTCATAAAAAACCTCAAAACCATCAGTGAGACAGTTTTGCTGGATTCCTCAGATTTCCTAACTCTTCTTCAAGCCATGATTGTCTAGCGCCAGCTGTGTGAGTTTGTACATGCTAGAGAGAGCGAGGGGCAGGTAGCGTGTGGCACTGGGGCTGCAGTTACCTTAGGGTAGCTGTGGTTTGAGGGACAGCACAGAGTTTGTGGGCTTTGCTGGTGCTGCCTGCGAGTTCTGGGGAAGGAAGGAAGCATCATTTGAAGGCGGCTGAAAACAGGTTTTAAGTTTGCTCTATCTTGCACAGAGTTTCCTATAAGGATGCTTTCCTTGTGCTATAATTGCTAAACAAAACCAAATCAAACTTGAAGAGCTTGTCCATAAGCTGTGCTTAGTTTGAAGTTTGTGGTCTCTATTTTAGTCCTTCAGAAAAGCTTGTGTGCCTGAAGGCCTGACTTGTTTTTTCTGCTGAAGTGCTTTGTCTAATAAATAGTAGTAGCTCTTTCTGGGAACCTGGAACCATATGTCTTGAGAAATATCATTGCTTCGGTTTCACTGATTGTAACAGTTACATTGACATAACTCAAAAGAGGAGTAAAACCATAATGCTGTGATTTGCGTGCTAGGTATTTTCCTTCTTCTGAAGGATTTTTTTTTTTTGGCCCTTCCAGAAGAGTCCCATCTTCTACCTTGAAGGCTTAACCATTGCTGTCATTACTTAAACCTGTGCTGGTGTCATTGTGTGTCTTCCCCTCCCCTCAGTGATGATGGTAAAATCTTTTGCCAGAGCTTTAGCAAAAGTTAAATTTCAGCAGAAGCACCCAGCCTGGAGTCCAGCATGAATTACCTGACCCTGAACAGTATTCTGAATTTGCATCCAAGCATCAAACTGCACCTTGCAGGTGGTTGCATTATAGCCAGCTTTATTTGCTTCTGAACAGCATCAAGTCTAATTTTAGTTGGGTGAATGACAAATGTTACTGCTTCTCTAGAACTGGTTTAGAAGAATTGGGAACTATTATTTCTAACTTTATTTTTTTAACTAATGAAGTTTTCTGCACAAATCTTTTAAATGCAGGGGCAGCCTGTGCCTTTGCAGACAAAGCTTAGTAGCTTCAATAGCAATTTAAGGAAAGTAAAATTCATTGAAGGGAGCAGACTGCAGAAAAAAAAATATTTAAAAAGTAGTATTTTGGGAATGGAAACAGCAATCCCTGACTGTCAGGTGGGCACTGCAGTTGCACCAGCATTACTGGTTTGGAAAGCCCTTCGTTTGGGGCAGTAAGCTTGCAAGGGAGGAAATGAATTACCAGCTGCTGGGGTGGTGTGTCAGGGAGGGACTGTTTGGTTGGTTGCTTTTAACTGTTTTGTTAAGCTGAAGTGGTTGTTTTCAAACCTTCTGTGGATGGTGATAGTTCGTAGTAATTGCCTGACGCTCCTGCTAAAAATCTATGTGGAAACAAGAAAACTTTGTATCACCCTTATCTTTGGTTATTGTTCATAACAACCCTCATCACTGCTGTGGTGACTGCTGGTATGTAAAACTGTTGTCTGAACAGAGTAATATGTGCTCATGTAGTGGCATCTCAGAGAGGGAATTGTTGTGGGGAAGAAACAGCAAGGGAAAAATAGAACTTGCGTTCCTCGCTTGTGGGCGCGCGTCATGAATGAAATTCAAGGTGGTTGTGGTTAGCAGCAGAAACATTACAAGAGGCATTTCATACTGCGAATATAATGATTGTTACTGCCTGATACTCTGACAAACAAATGAGGGAAACGATCTGGAAAGCCTAAGGAGAAGGCTCAGAGTAGATGACAGCCAAACCTTCCAACAAGGCAACTTCAAAGCAAGCTCTGAAGGCAGGGAGAGGTGGCAGGCGACATGCATGTTAATGAGCTCAAAACAAAACACAGCCACTGACAGCTTATCGCTGCTAGTTTCAAAAGTAAAGCCAGACATTTATCTCAGAGGAGGTGACTGTGGTGGCCTCAACTGTTCCTCTGCCTAGTCTCCAGACTCCATCACCCTGCAGTTGTAAGGTCTTTGATTGTAAGAGGTATAAAAAGTTTCGGTTTGTTTTTTTTGTTTAGTTGGTTTTGGGGGGGAGGGTGTGTTTTTTGTGGTGTGTTTTTTTTTTTTTTTTTAATTATTTTATTTTTTTATTTTAGAGTAGTTCTGGGAAGAATAAAAAACAAAACACAAACCCACAGTTTTTTGAAAATCTGTGTTGCACTTGATGTTAGGCAGCACCAAAAGACAATTTTTTTTTTTGCTTGAGGCGATAAGCTTGTTAAAATGAAAAGCTGAGGAGTAGCTTTATTTCTGACCTGATATCTGTTTAAATTTGAGAGATGTCAAAGGTTTGTTCAAAAATGATTTATGACTTATTTAAGAATTCCTTTGGAGTTTAAAGTAGACAATTTTCTGTCCTGGACACGGGTCAATCCATCAATCCTCTGCAACCCAGACTGCATTGGTTGGGGCATATTTTTGAAACCTTTATGGAAAACTGCACGCTTCAGCTGCACAGCCTCAAAGCCGCAGTGTCTTACACTCTGTTAAAGTAAAATGAAACAGGCAAAAAAAAGGATAAGCAGCCTGTTGGAGACTGCAAATAACCATTCCTTCACCTCTTTCCCTCCTCTCCTGCATTTATGTTGCATTGGGTTTTCCCAGTGTCTTCTCTGCTACCCCCTTTCCAGGTGGCAGTGGGAAGGGCACAGTATGCAAGGTGAGGGGGGTTGAACATGGTGGCAGGTCCTGAAGTTATTTTTCTGTAGATTAGGTACACATCAGCTTTTCGCAATATACAGTTAGCTAGCTATTCATCAGCCTTCCCCTTATAAGCATCTCTTAATAACCAGGATGGAGTTTGTTGTTGGGGTTTATATTGTGGCATAAAATGCCTAGATCTGGGATGGCACTTGCTCTTAAATGCAACATGAGTCATTTGCTTAGGAGAAACTGAACTTTGATTCCACCACTATCCTCTTACTGGGCAGACTTGGAAGACATTAGGGGTGCTTACCTGCATCTTTGTAAGAGAATGGATTGTATGTGTTTCTAGGAGGATTGGGGGTTTTCATTACTTTTTTTAAATTCACTTGACAAAACCATTTACTGTTACAGTTTCTTCACGGGCATATATAATGATACTTTAATACTCAGGCTTGTTGTAATAGCACTTAGTCTGATTGACTCCATTTTATTTTTCTGACTGTTTTGTGTAAGAAAATTTTTTTAAAAAAAAAGGGGAGGGGGGAACCTCAACTTTACTATAAGTACTGAAACTGAGCTACGTCATTCCCAGTAAACATCCCTAATAATTTGCATGTAAACATCCAAAGCCGTGTGGTCCAAGGCCTTTCTTGTAAGCCTTGTAATTGTGGTAAGCGTGAGCTGAACTGAATTGCAGCCAGAGAAAGGCTAACTACAGGATTCTCTGCTGCTTCTTGTTATACCAAGTGCCCGAAGAGGTATCCTTTTACTTGACTCTTCTCCGTGGCCCTTTTTGGCTCTCAGAAGTGAAAGCAGTTGGTACCTTTTATGCTCTTGCATCAATTTCATTTCTCTTTCCCCTCATTTGCTGTAGCAGCTGTATTGCAGGTGCATCCAGAGGCACTGACCCTGACCACTGGTCCTTAGGGTGGTTTCATAGGCACCAGCAGTTTGGGGGTTTGACAGAGTGTTACTGTCATTGGGGTCAGGATTGCATACAGCTTTTGCATTTTTAAATACATAAACAGATTTTGGCCTCTCTTGTTTTCTCTCACCTGATGTGCATGCAGTATCTTAGGAGAAATTGAAGTCAATCCCATTGGACAGGGGAGAAATATATGGCAGAGCTGTGTTTTGGTTTGTTGTTTGTTTGGGTTTTTTCGTTTTTTTTTTCCTAAACTAAGCCATAGCATGCAGGTGTAATTATGTAAACAGGAAAAGCTACTTGTTGTATTTGATTTAATAGGTGAGTCCCACTGGAGTGAAAGATTTGATTTTTTTTTCCCCCCTTATGCACTTCTCCTTCGGAAGAAGCCACGTGTTTTATCCAGGCTGGAAATAAACCAGCAATAAAATGCCAAAGCAGCTCTAATAGCTCACACAGAACGTCCTCCGCCAACCTGTTTGTAGATTTTTTGAAACTCTCCGCACTGTTTCTTGCACAAGTGGAAAGTGCCAAAGGGACAGATGTTGCCAATTTGAACTGTACAGGGGGAAGGCAAATATTGCTAAGCAACCGTGTGCTTGAGAGAGCGTTTTTCGGAGAGGAGCCAAGGGAGTTATGCCTGGGAGCGCTCACAGCTTCTCATGGCTCGGTGCGAGGGAAGAGATTAAAAGTTCTTTCCTGTCAGGGCTGACGCCGCCAGCACAAAAGACACCATAACCTATTGACACTGATTAGGGCTGACAAGGGAATGTATGAAAACAGGAAATCTCCCCTGCCATGTAGGAAGGCAGTAAGACATGTTCACGGAGGTAAGTGCACCACACAGACGTGGCTCGGCGCTCAGCTGCCTCCGCCAGGGGGACGTCAGGCGTGGGCTTCAGCGGGAGGAGGTGAAACCCAGGCGGGCGGCTGAGCCCTGTGAAGGCCGGGGGGGGCCTTGCCTGGGTCCAGCTTTTGCGTCTGGCTGGGAGCAGGTTGCTGAAGGATGGGCTGGCAGGGAGAGGGGGCTGTTTTCAGTGAGTCCGGTAATTGCAGGCTGCCTCATGTACATCAAGTTAGCTTCTCTAGTTATTGAAGGATGTAAGAGCTTATAAACAAGGCAAGTCTTAAAACACCTGTGTATAGTTGCGCTCCTCCCTGGCCAAGCAGCACTTCATAGCTAAGTGCCAGGCTGGGGGTCATTCTTCTGGTGGTCCTGAATGCCACTGGAGATTATTCCTCAGAGAGTGAATTTGCCTGTTTCAAGCCTCTGAATTATTCTGGCAATATACCTCTGGTGTCTTGTTCAAGAGATGTATTTTCAGGAATAAAACACATATTCGACTTCCTACCTTGGGCATCACATTAATACTCTCCTAATGCTATTTTGAACACCTTCTGGTCTTTGATCTGATTCTTTGCATTGTTGGAGTGAAGGGAAATGGTTAGCGTGTGCTCTGTGTTTTATTTCTTACTTCACAGGATTTTTACTGGGTACCAGTGAACAACAGTGGAAGTGGCATTTTGCAGCTTAAGGATGCTCCACAGGCATTGCCTGCATCAGCACGGTGATGCATGTTATGACGAGTCTGGTGGTACTGCTCTTGCTTCTTGGGCTCTGTTGTGATTGCAGTTCCCTTGTCTTGTACACGTGCTGCAACAAGAAGTTGCTACACTGAAGTATTGGTCAGCGCTCTGTTTTACAATGAGCATGAGTATTAAGGGGAGAAAAGTTTTCCTGCTGTTTTGATGATGAGTAACTTGAGAGGGCAGCTGATACAGTCCTGTATCGCAGAAGTGGTTCCTGATGTTACTTGATAGGGTGTGAGATTGCCGGAGCTCACTGAAGAAGGCAGCGTGTAACCACTGCCGCCTTGGGGGCAGCAATATTGGCTAGAGCACAGCTCTAGCATCCTTGGCAGGGATGGGCTCCGAGTGGGTGTCCAGCTCTCTGCGAGCAGCCCTGCATGTGGGGACCTGACCTCTGCAGTCTCCAGCACTGGCCGCTTCTGAAGCTGATGGCTGGTGCTAAACCAGTGATAGACCGATCCTGAATTTCAGCATTTCTGGCTGATGTGCTGTACTGTTTCCAAAGCTTGACTGTATGTTGACAATATGTTAATTTTTGAAATTACTTTCAGAAAGTAGCGGTATTCTTGCCCTGGCACACCACTCAGCATAGACTGTTTTCTATCAGTTATGCCTCTCTCATTTGTTGCCTTGTGTGGTTATTCTGTGCATCAAAGTTTCGGGTCTCATTTTTCATTTTCTCTGATGTCTAATGATGTCGTTGTCTGAATTATCTTTAATATCCCCCTCCCTCCCAAACTTTAGCTGCCAGTTTTCATCATCGTAATGATGAGCATTTATTGCTTAGACAATAACTTAGTGCTTAATTGTTTTAAGCAGAAGAATTTTTTAATTCCCAGTTGGAAAAGGTGGTATTTGATCTCCTTTTTGATGATCTGCTTTTCAATACACTAATTTCTCTTTATAAACTGCATTAGCAGTGCTACATTTTCTTGCCAAATTGTTCAATTGGTCAAACAGTTCATAAATGTCATTAGATGTTGAGGTGCTCTTTTTGCATGCAGTCAGGTGTAGCAAATAGTGTGAGACATGATCTTGGCAGTCCATCCTGCTCCAAGCAAAAGGTCCGGGTGCATTCCCCAGAGAGGCTCTGCCATCAGCCCAGCTGCCTTTGCATATACCCAGCCACACGGAAAACAAACTGCAGCTGCCCATGGACATGACTTAGCATTTGTTTCAGACCCTGCAAGGCCTTGATTGTGGGAAGAGTCCTCTGCCCCCTCCCTTCCCCGCAGCTACCTTCATCTAATAAAAGGCATTACTGCTTCCTATGCGTCCTGCTTCTCTGGGATGCTGAATTTAATCACTTTGGCCTTTCTGCTTATTCTTAAGATGGAGCTTTTGAATCAAAGGAGGAAAGGAGCAAGTGTGATGTTTGCCTTGGCTGCTAAGGAAATAGAGCTCAATAGTACTAGACTCGTGGACTAATTTTTAACTGATTGGTCACCTTCGATATTAGTAAAAAAATGAAACTTCACCTAAACTCCCATTACTTAAGAAACTGCAGTTTGGGTGACTTATCCAGATGTGCACTTTCCTTTCAAGATAAATACATCAATGTATAGCTTAGTTACTCAGCAATGAATAGCAACAGTTACTATTTAGATTATGCCACAGTCAGAAACATTATCTTGACTGGCTTATTAAGCTTCATTAAGTCAAAAGAAAAAAGTGTCCATTAAAAAAAAAAAAAACCAAAACCAAAACAACTCAAAATATTCAGATATCTTTGCCTCTTTCACTGCTCGAATATAGAAAGAATAGCAACAATGTAGCAATACTTTTTCCTTTGCTTGAGAGATGTAAAGAAAATGAAGTTTCTGTATTAGCAGAATTTTGAGAGAACTTATTACTCTTGAATCAGAGCCTAAACTCAAATATTTGTTTTAATGCACTATTGAATTCAGTGAACAAAGCACCCCAAAGGGAGAAATTCCTAAAGTTTAGAGATCAAACCCACAGAAATGCAGAAAATTTCGAGTGAGCACTTCCCCACAATTTTTAAGGCTAACTGCTGTATGTATTTACAAGTATTTTTCTGTGTCTCTAGAATGAACACACTGGCAGGGTGACTGCACATTTTAAAAGTCTATTGTAAAATAAACAATGTGTGGAATGATTCCTTATTAATGCTGTGGTATATATTTTAAAGCTTGTAGGTTGTGTTGTTTTTTTTG
>VZTL01000906.1:0-19872 GCA_013400535.1 Scopus umbretta
ATCCGGAGTGCAGGGGATCCGGGATGCAAGGTTGTCCAGTGTGCCGGGGATCCGGAGTGCAGGGGATCCGGGGTGCAGGGCTGTCCCGGGTGCTGGGGATCCGGAGTGCAGGGGATCCGGGGTGCAGGGCTGTCCAGTGTGCCGGGGATCCAGAGTGCAGGGGATCCGGGGTGCAGGGCTGTCCCGGGTGCTGGGGATCCGGAGTGCAGGGGATCCAGGGTGCAGAGCAAGAGCTTCTGGAGTGCAGGGTGAAGGGGGTCCGGGCTGCCGTGTGCGGGGTGCAGGGGTGGTGGGTGAGAGGGTGCGCAGCCCCCAGGGCTGCTGCTGCAGGAGCAGAGTTCAGGTCTGCAGCCCGGTCCTGGCTCCTGAGCCAGGAATACCTCCGCTGGGCTTCCCCGTGTTTTCAGGCTTAGATAACCCTGCCCGCGATGTAAACAGCTTCCCTGGGACCGCCTGGCACAGCGTGCCTGACTGGCCTGGCCAGGGGAACCCTGGGGAGAAGCAGCTCCATCATCACTCTGTGGGTCATCCCTGGGGTGGGTGACTCCAGAAGGGAGAGACCAGGGTCAGACCAGGGAAAAGGGGAGCAAAGCCCAAGCGCAGACTCCGGACCAGGGGGCAAAGGGCAGCAGGAAGATGTGCTGAGAGGAAGGCCCTGTTTGTGCTCACCCTCCCTGCGGAGAGGTGCCCATTTTGCCCTCCCAAGAGAGGCTTGACCTGACCTCCCCCAGCCCTGCTGGGATGAGCCGTCCCAGTTTTCGGAGGATGTTATTTTTGCCTTCCAGCCAGCCTGTGGGTTCATATAAGCAAACATTTCCAAAAGCGGTGGCTGATCTTTGTTGCCTTGGTTCCTGACTGTCCAGCCTGTGACAGTTCTGTCCCTGACAGGAGAAAAATGTGTATGGGGAGGTTGGAGATGCTGAACTACTCTGAAACCAGGCCTGAAACAGCCGAGAAATAAGAGCATCCAAAACTACTTTGCCACAGTGGAAAATGTGACCTGTGTGCCTCACTGCTAGGCAGGGGGCTGGCTAGCGAGAACCACCACGTAAGAGATTATTCCTGGGAAGGGATACAAGGGAGTCCAGTTACTTGGGATAATTAAAGCATAAAACTGGGAGCCTTCCTGTCCCGACCCTGGGAGGAGCCCTTGCTCCTTTGCTGCTGTGTCCCACCCCAGAAACTCCTGTGTCGGAGGCAGCGTGGATGCCGGGGAGCGCAGATTCATTGGCGTTCCGTGCCTGGGGAAGCAGCGGGCTCCTGCTGCTGAACAGAAGCAGCTCTTGTCCGCAGGGCCTTGGCTGGCTGCCGGGAGAGATCCTTGGGATGGGGTGGCTGGATGTGCCCGAGACCTGCGGAGGGGTGTGGGGCAAAGGCATCCCCACGTATCAGCAGGAGCTCTCTCCTCCCGTGCTGTAGCTCATGGCAGCGCATTGATGGAGCATGAGGTCATGCAGAACAGGCTGGGCAGCGCAGGCAGCGACTTGAACGGGTGCCCAAGTTTTTCTGCCTCCTGAGGCTGGTCTAAGGGAGCTACAGCATCTTTTTGGAAACCTTCACATAAGGCTGGCCTGTCTGCCACCGGTGCATACCCTACAGATGTGGAGTGTCAGGAAGAGTAGGATTAACTCAAAGGAGTCCTGCTATTAAAAGACTAATGAGTAGGAGATCTCTGAGTAGTAGCTTAGGCTAATGACAGCCATGCTGTTTGGTGTGGGTCCAGGCAGGGAGCCCACAGCTCGTTAACTTCCACCTTCTCCAGGGCATGCAGGTGGTGGTGGGTTATTTCTGGGTCTCCATCTGGGTTCAGCCCCTGCTCTGACTCCTGCAGCATGACAGAGAAGAGCCTGGCATCAACGGATGTGCTGTCCCAGTACTTGGCGAGGAGTTACTGAGGCTTTCAGCCAGAGCTGTGGGAATCTGGTCTAGGTTTATGGAGAGTCTTGCTGTCTTGCAGCTCTCGGGGCAGGATAAATTGAGGGTGGGAGGAATTTTAGGCCGGCTTTTGCAGTCTGATTCAGCACTGCAGTGGGGAGCAGAAGGTTGATGGGCGCATTGGGTTGACCTTGGTTGGCTGCCAAGTGCCCAGCCAGCTGCTCCCTCACTTCACCTCCTCAGCAGGACAAGGAGGAGAAAAGAAGATGAAAAAGCTCCAGTGTGGGTCCTTCCCATGGGCTGCAGTTCTTCATGAACTGCTCCAGCATGGCTCCTTTCCATGGGGTACAGTCCGTCAGGAACAGATAGCTCCAGTGTGGAGCCCTCCATGGGCTGCAGGGAGACAACCTGCTTTACCATAGTATTCACCATGGGGTGCAGGGGAATCCCTGCTGTGGTGCCTGGAGCGCCTCTTCCCCTTCCTTACTCTCTGCCCGGGCTGTCTGCAGGGCTGTTTCTTTCACATTTTTCTCACACCTCTCCCACAGTTGTTCCACAGCGTTTTTTACCGTATCTCACGTACGTTATCACAGGAGCAACGCCAGTGTCGGTGATAGGCTCAGCTTTGGGCAGCAGCGGGTCTGTGTTGGAGTTGGCTGGGACTGGCTGTCTCCAACGCGGGGGCAGCTCCTGGTGTCTTCTCACAGAATCCACCCTTGCGGCCCCCTGCCACCACCACCATGCCATGTAAACCATGGGAGATGCTGGAGGTAGATGAACAGGCAGGGAAGATGGTGCAGCCCCACCAGTTCTATGGGGGGACCTGCCTGTGATGTGGGACTGCCTGGTGGGAGCTGCTCGGAGAGTGCTTGGAGTGAATGGAGTTCTGGCAGGCATCGTGCAGTGATGGACCCTATGCTCCCTCTCCTCCGTGTTTCCAGTATCTGGGAGCTGAGGCATGCAGGCTCCCCTTACGATGATTTTTTTATTTTGGTATTATGAGTACTAACTTTCATTAGCAAAACCCAGCCATGGGACCAGCCCCATTCTGTTGAGTAATCCTGTCCTGCTCACGCCTGAGTGAGCTCCAGCCTGGCCACCCCCACTTCCCAGCTGAGCAGTGGAAACACTTGATGCGCTAAAGACCTGGTTTTCTCCTGGCTTTGGTTTGATGTGCGGGCTCTGTTAAACCGCTTTTTTAATGTGCCAGGGCAGGACAGGTCCTGGCCACTCTCTCATGCTCCTGGTCTCAACTATTGCTCTTGAATACTGGCAGTCCCACACAGGATCCAGCAGCCGGTCCTGCTAGCCCCTGCTGGGTGCTCCCCTCCCTGTGGCATCCACAGGGGAGCAGTTCCTGCTGTCGAGCCGGGATGCCTCTGCGTGCATCTGTGGCGCTGTGGCTGATGCCTGCCATAGGGATGGCTTGCAGTGACATGTGGCTTTGCTTCCAGGTGACTTCTGCGACGTAAACTACTGTCAGAATGGGGGCACCTGCCTGACCGGGATTAATGAGACCCCCTTCTTCTGCATCTGCCCTGAGGGCTATGTTGGGATTGACTGCAATGAGACGGAGAAAGGTGAGGTGCTGACCCTGTCACAGGGGCCCCATGAAGTCCAGGAACCTTGCAGCGTGGCAGCATGCCCTCATCGTGGCCCTGTACTGCTGGCCCTGGGCTCCAGCCCTGCTGATGGGCACGTGGAGTGGGGTTGCAAGCAGGGATGCGGTGACCTCCATCACTTGGGGGGAATGTGATGTCTTTGGGGAGTAACAGCCCACTGGATGCTCTTATTCTCCTCCTGTGCCCATAATAAAGCCATTTGCTGCCCTTTCTCCTTCCCCAGGCCCCTGCTACCCCAATCCTTGCCACAACAATGGCAAGTGCCAGCTGGTCCCGAACCGGGGGGATGTTTTCACCGACTACATCTGCAAGTGCCCTGCGGGGTACGACGGAGTGCACTGCCAGAACAGTGAGTACAATGGGGTGGGGACGGGGGGCGCTGCTTTGCTGATAAGGGCTTGGGGACCCCCTGGGCAGCACTGGGGGAGCAACTGGGGGGTGTTTGCAGCTGTGACTGCATTGGGTATTAGGCTATGTCGGGAGACCATGGACTGGTTTGGACCTTGCAGGGTGGAGGGAAAGACCATGGCACGGGGAGATGTCTGTGTCTGAGCCTTGCTCTGCACCTCTGGAGGGACATGGTGCCTCGAGTAATGGGACAAGGGGTGCCTCAAGGCTCAGCCTGCTCCACCTGGGCTCCCAGCCTTGCCATAGCTGTGTGTCCCAAGGCACTTGCATGGGTACAGTCAGTGGGGACATGGCTTGGGCAGCTCCTTGGGTTAGAGCTTCAACCTGCACCACTGTATCAGCAGAGACCCTGCCAAGGCCCTTGCTCAGGGGATGCCTCCCCCTCTTCCCACGGCACTAAGTGAGGGGTCTTCTCTCTGGGACTGCCTGTGGGGTCACCTTCTGAGTACCCCTCCGCCTCTGTCTCCTAGACAAGAATGAGTGCTCCTCCCAACCTTGCAAAAATGGAGGCACCTGCCTGGACCTGGACGGCAACTATGCCTGCACGTGTCCTTCTCCGTTCCTGGGGAAGACCTGCCACATCCGTAAGTCCTTGGCACCAACTGCACAGAATTCCCTTTCCCTCCCTTTCCCCACTGCTCCGGCCCCCATTGCCAGCATCCCCAGGAGACATCTTACCAGGTGGCTTAGGGAATCTAGAGAGCAGCTGTGTGTGCCTGTGTGCCAGCTGCCCTTGATGCCAGTAGGCCTGGTCCTGACGGAGGGAGCATCCCTGGGAAGGTCCTGTCTCCTCTCTGGGGAGGCCCCAGAGCATCCCTTTCTCCCCCCACACCTCTGTTGCTGCAAGAGAGGCTGATGGATAGTGCAGTTTTGACTGAAGTCTGAGGGGTGGGGGGTACACCTTGGGGACAGCCAGGTCCACGGGCTGGCTTCCATCTCCTGACCTGTTCCCAGGCAAGAGGCAAATGACCCCCCGGTTTTGCTCCCTGTTCATCATCTCTGTTTGGTGCTGATGTCCCCACTGCCCCCAGGCTGTGCCGTTCTCCTGGGCATGGAAGGAGGAGCCATCTCTGATGCCCAGCTCTCGGCATCCTCTGTCCACTACGGCTTCCTTGGCCTCCAGCGCTGGGGGCCAGAGCTCGCCCGCCTCAACAATCATGGCATTGTCAACGCCTGGACCTCCAGCAACTATGACAAGAGCCCCTGGATCCAGGTACCCGTGGCAGGACTGGGAGTGCTGGTGTAGCAGGCAGCCCCGGTAGCCACGGCTGGTCTTGCAGGGCTGCTCTCATGGGATTTCTCTGCTCCTGGTGACAAATGCGGGGCTAAATTGCTGCAGCAAAGTGCCACCCAGGGGCATCTTGTGACGTGCCTGGAGAAGACAAGGTCCCTGGGCGGAAGATGGGGACCTGGGGTAGCAATCCCCCCCTTGTCTGCCCGCCCTGGGATGAAAGGCTGGGATGCTTTTGCCCCCAGGAAGTCACAGCGCCCTGGGCAGCCCCTCTCCTGGTCCCGATGCTGAGCATGAGCCCACCTTCCCATCCAGGCTTGGTGGCGCTGGTGGGTGCAGGGGCTGTGCACCCCATCTGCGCTGCATCCCGCCCATGCTCTTCTCCCCTCCCCAGGCCAACCTGCTGCGAAAGATGCGGCTGAGTGGGATCATCACACAAGGTGCTCGCCGTGTGGGCCAGCCGGAGTACGTCCGTGCCTACAGAGTTGCCTACAGCCTGGACGGGCGGGAGTTCACCTTCTGTAAGGATGAGAAGCAGGATACAGACAAGGTGGGCTGCGATGCTCTGCACGGGGGCCGTGCCAGCTCCCCCCGCCCAGCGGGCACTGGGGTGGCTGTGAGCTGTGTCCCAAACTGTCCCCATGTTTCAGAAGGTGCTTTTGACCTGGGTCATAGCCAGGTTGGGAACCATCCTAGCAGCGAGACAGCACAGGTGGTTCCAGCACCAGACAGCACTCTGGCTCCGTTTAATTTTCCATAATAAGCATAACCAAGGAAGCAGCGCTGACTTATTTAGGTCATTCAGATAATATCTTTATCGCTGACACAATGTGGGAAGTGGGTATGGTCTGAAAGTGCTAGCGAACAGCGTACACAGCTCAGCGCTGTGTCTGCACCGAGCATGAGCTGACAGCGTATCTCACTCTCAAAGCAGGAGTAGTCACTGAATGCAGCACTCTTCTCTCTCAGTTTTTTATGGCAAGTGTCTCGTGCTTGTTTTTTGAGCATCCAGGGAATGGCTGGGAATATCTGCCTTGCTTTAAAAAACCCAAAAGTTTCTCTTGTTTCTGCAGTGGTGGAAAAAATGCATGAAAACACGACCTGACTGCATTTATCGTGTTAAAAAGAAAGCAGCAAGCTGCTTGTCGCAGTTTAGGGAGCGTTGCTGTAGCGGGAGGGATTTTATGCACAGCGCTGTGGGAGGGCTGGGGCACTCAGCCGTGCTCGCCGTTGCAGGTTTTCCAGGGGAATACAGACTACGGCACCATGCAGACCAACATGTTGAACCCTCCCATCATAGCCCAGTTCATCCGCATCTACCCCGTGATGTGCCGCCGTGCCTGCACGCTGCGCTTTGAACTCATCGGCTGTGAGATGAACGGTAAATGTCGGTGGCTATCCCCTCCCCAGGGACCGCAGGGCAGGGGGTGACACAGGGCAGGGCATCACCCCTTCTACCGGTTCTGATCCTCTGGGACAGGGAATTTGTGAGCACTTGTTTTTCTCATGCCAGCTACGTGATGCCTGGAAATACCCATGGGTGCTTTTGGGGAACACAAGCTGTTAATCCCACCAGCTCAGCCAGGCTCGAGCTGCATTCTTACACTGCTAACACCTTCCCAAGCTGGGTTTTTTTATTGTGCCTCCTCCCCGTCTGAGCTGTGAACCGGCTGCTTTTCCTGCCAGAGAGCTTGAAAAGCACCGGAGGATCAAAGTCCTCTGGGAAACGTGAGGGATGATTAGCCTAAGCCCTTTCCCTGTGCCTCCTGCATTCCTGCCCTGCGGCACATCCCCAGCAGCCAAGCGGGACCCTCATACCGGGGTGGGAGTGGGGCACTGTGGGGGCTTGGGTCATGTCCTGCTGCTGCGTGGGTGCGGTGCCAGCCGTGCTTTCGGCTCATGCATTGCTCTTTTCACCCGTGAAAGCATCCTCCTATGCCTCCTGCCGAAGCCGTCTATTCTGGGGCCAGGCTGTGCTGCAGGGACGTCCATGCATCCCTGCAGCAGGAGGCACTGTGAGCCAGGGAATAGCTGGGAGCATAAAATCCCAGGAAAAGGCAAGCTGGCTGTGTCTCTGTGCCTCTGCTGAGCCTTTCCCTGTGCCTGGCCCTGCCTGCCGCTCTGGACAGTGGAAATGTGGGAACATGGGGATGGCTCCTGCCAGGGCTGCGGGTTTTTTCTTGCGACGGTGCTGTGGACTCTTTCCTTTTCACTGCCAGTGTGAACTGTTGTGTTACAGTGTATTTCAACACGGCAGGTTGCTCGGAGCCTCTGGGCATGAAATCCCGCCTGATCTCCGACCAGCAGATCACAGCCTCCAGTGTCTTCAAGACCTGGGGCATCGACGCCTTTACCTGGCACCCCCATTACGCTCGCCTGGACAAGATGGGCAAAACCAATGCCTGGACAGCACTCCACAATGGCCAGTCGGAGTGGCTGCAGGTGGGTCTCAGTGCTGGCCCTCTGTAACCTCATTTCTCCTCCCCAGCTCCTCCAGCTGTGCCCAGGGCCACCTCCTGTGCCAGGGTGGCTGGAAGCAGGATGGGCACAGTGGGAGAAGCCGGGCAGAGCTGCCAGGACAGTACAGCCGGAGCCTTGCCGTGGAGCACGTAGCCCGGTGGTGCTTTCCCCAAGCTGGGATCGCAGGGGCAGGTTGGGATGGGGCTGCAGCCACTGGTTTTAACAGCGGTGCTGAAGTGCTGGGTCAGAAACATCAGTGCCCATAGGGACAGGGACAGGGTGGTGCCATCTCCGCAGACCTTTTTGTGGGGTGCACTGAGCCCACAGCACCCCAGCTCTGCATCACCCCCTTGGGAAGCACCATCCTGGCCTGAAGTGACTGTCCCGCAACCTTCTGGCTGCCCGGAACACTGTGTTTCTGTTTTGCAGGAAAAAATCAGGTTTGCTTTTCTCTTCCCAGTCTGGAATGGGAACAAATAGTTTTGAAATTTCCTTCTCAGTTTCCTTTCCTCCCCTGTTTTTATACTTTTCACATGATTTCATGACATAATGGGACAAAGCAGTTTAGATATTTGCCCTGCTTTTTATTTGGGAAATGATTAAAAGCAGCTGCTCCATGGCCCTAAATGAAACAGCTTATCAAGACGTCTGCTGATGGTGTTGGGATGACACGCTGAGTTGGGCCATCACACTGTAGGTTGCCTGTTTCTGTACATGTATATAGATTCACATGTATACTCATATATATATATATGCATATATGTGTATATGTATAGCTAGTGGTGCTCTCAATGAACATAGAATAGGAACTAAATTAAGGAGACTTTCAGCTCATTTGCTGGGTTACCCTGCAGCGTGCCAGCAGCAGTAGCGCAGTGTGGCAAAGAGAATAGAAACCATCTCAGCTACAACCCAAATGTCAGACTGTGCTGAACTGCATGTTTTCTCAGCAAGAAACACTTTCCAATGGAAATGCATTTCCTCCGGGAATCCTTTATTTTTTTTGAATTGAGATTTTTTGCTGTCATTCCCACATTGACCTTTTCAGCAAAAAATGTCGAGGTGGCAGCAGTGGGGAAGGGAGCTGAGACTGTGGGGTTTGCATCCCGCTTTCGGTTGCTTTGAGGGATGCTGCGAGTGTTAAAGGGTCAAGTATTTCACAGTGGTGTTTTATTAGTTTATTAGTTACTAGTCGCTCTGGCCTTGGGGTGGGGGTAGAGCAGTGTTTTCTCCATTCTTGAACCCCGAGGGCCATGGTGTCCCAGCTGCCTCTGGGACACACAGGATGCTCTGGGCTGGGAGCACTGCTGAGCCTTGTCTCCATGCCAGATTGACCTCCGGGACCAGAAGAAGGTGACGGGCATCATCACACAGGGAGCCCGTGACTTCGGGCACATCCAGTATGTGGCAGCCTACAAGGTGGCCTACAGCGACAATGGCACGTCCTGGACCCTCTACCGGGATGGCCAGACAAACAGCACCAAGGTGTGTGGGGCAGGGCAAGGTGGGCAGCGACCTCCTGGGGCTCCAGGATGATGCTGTGGGGAGGGATGGGATGGTGGCGGGGATGTCCTGGCAGTGCTGACACCCACCTTTCCGCCCCCTAGATCTTCCACGGTAACAGTGACAACTACTCACACAAGAAGAACGTGTTCGACGTGCCCTTCTACGCCCGCTTCATCCGCATCCTGCCTGTGGCCTGGCACAACCGCATCACCCTGCGCGTGGAGCTGCTGGGCTGTGATGAGTAGGCGCCCGGGGAGGAAGGACGGGGCTGCTCTTTCCGCCGCCCGGCCCACGCCCTGCCCGCCCCTGCCTGCTCCTGCTCTGACCTCACACCCCCCTCTCCATGTACCCAAACTCGGGAGGCGGCCGGGAGGGCTCCCCTTCCCTGTGTTGGCGCTGGGGCTGCAGCACTGCACTTTACGGGGCCTTTGAAGATGGGATGCAGGGACGGTTTCTGCCCTTTTGCTCCTCTAGCCAGGGGGGAGACCCCCTCCTGCAACCGGGACTTGGCTGGGGCACCCTTCCCTGCAGCTGGGGCTTCCCTGGGGGACCCGCTCCTGCAAATGGGTCTTTGCTGGGGGACCCCGTCCTGCAACCAGGGCTTGGCTGCATCCTCCCAGCTAAGCCTGGAGACAAATTTTCTCCCCTTTTTTGCTTCTGCTTCCAGCAGAGAGGCTGCAGCCAGGTGGCAGTCCCCTGCCTGCACTGGGGCTCAGGGCTCAGCAGTTTTGGGGGGCTTAGGGCAGGCACCCCGGGCTCACAGCCTCTGACATCCCTCCTGCTCCCTGCATGGCTGCAAGCAGGGCCTCCAAAAACCTACTTGGCTGTTGTCTCCTGCCCATTTTGCCAGGCCCTGGGTCTTGTGCCTGCAGTGTCAGTGCCGCATAGTGCGAGGGGAGTGATGAGACGGCTCCTGTCAAGAGGCACTGGGTCCCCGTTGCTGTTGGCTCTACCCACTGGATGATCCCGGGAGGTGCCGTGGCTGGTGTTCTGGCAGGCACTGCCCATTCCCCTTCCCGGGGTGCCGGCTCCAGCATCCTCCAAGTCTCAGCATTGCTGCCATCCCCACCTTACTGCAGTTCGGGGTGTCTGGATGTCCCTTGTCCCCAGAGCCAAGTGGTGACCAGGGGGGCTGCAATCTGGTAGTTGGGGAAAGATGGTTTGTAGCAACAAGGGTGCAGAGAAAAGATGGGAAAGGTGGTGGTTAAACCACCCAGAGGCAGTAGGGAGGGAGGTGTGCCATGACCCTTTTTGTAACCTGATTTTTTCCCTTTCTGTGGGGTGGAGGGGAGCCTCTTGCAATGCTCAGGCCCTCGGGATTAGCAGTAGGAGACGAGTGAGACCTGGCACCAGCAAGCGGGAATGCGGGCAGGATGTCCAGGCAGCAGTGCTGGCAGCGATGCTTCCCCCGCCTGCTGGGATGCGAAGTGGCCGTAGGGCCGGGCTGGTGGTGCATTCGCTTTGGCAAGTGCCGAGGGAGCCCAGGTGGGATGGCGGCGGTGGCCCCGCTCCGGGGTGTCTCTGACAGTATTAAAACCAGCTGAAACTTTGGGGCTGTTGGCTTGGCTGCTCTGTGCGTCCCAGAGGGCCACCTCCCAAAGCCCGTCAGGTCCAGTGATTCCCTCAGGATCCTCTCAGCCCCCAAGCTCCTCCATCCTGGGGGGCTGCTGGCTGCTGTGCTGACCCCGCACCTCTCCTGTTTTTACAGACCCTCCTAGCTCCCTTCCCTGCCTGAAAAAGAGAGTACAAGGGCTTTGTGCATCTTTCCCACTGCCTCCGCCCTGTCCCAGCTGCCGGAGCCTGTGCTCGCAGCTGGCCAAGCGCAGCAGGATGGGATTTGGGGAGGGGAAACCTCTATCAGCGCCCCACACCCTGCGTCTCCTCCTTTGGCTTTGATCCTGGAGCAAATCCCCCAGCTTGGAGCGAAACTGGCTCTTGCACCTCAGTGCGCTCCCAGGGCTGGAGGGAGCTGTGGGTTTCACTAGGGCTGCTCATGGGGATGCTCCCAGCAGAGGCTCCCTGGGCAGAGTGGGGGGTGGATGCTGCTGGAGCAGGATCCCCCTGCATCGAGGATGGAGTCCCTGGTAGGGAAGGAGCACTGGGGTGACCAGGTCAGAGGAGCTTTGCTCCTGTTCAGAGTCTTCTGCCACACTGGGCAGGGACACCTGAGGATGGCACGAATGGCCCAGGGCCACTTGCATCCCACCACAACTTTCCATCCCCACAGCTCCGGACAACATCCATGCACCTTCTGCTGCTGGCAGTGCCCTGCTCAGCCACGTGTCCCCTCTCTGGGCCCTGCCCATGGGAGGTGGGCTCCTGCCTGGCCCAGTGGGTGCCAGCCCTGGGCACCAGAGGGCCTGGGGGGCTGCTTGCAGAGACTGGGCTGAATTCATTGCGGCTGTGGCTGCTTGGTGACAAATAACAGCTACAGCTAGCATGAGGGGCGGGGGGGGGCCGTCAGCCTGGTTCACCTCCAGACGTGCCACCCTTATCGCTGGGAAGCTGGGGCAGAGATAAGAGCAGCTTGCTCTGAGTCCAGCCAAGACAGCCCTGAGCCTGGGGCACAGCAGAGGCTCCATGGGGAGGGTGATGGGAGCAGATGCTGCGTGTCAGAGCCGGGGATGCATCCTCAGCGCCTGGACACTGCTTCCCCCTGCCTGTTGCCACCCCCATAGGCGAGCCCCTCTGACGGATGCTGAGCCCCTTCCCAGCTCTGCGGTGTTTCCTTCCTCCTCCGAGCCCCACAACGGGGGGGTTGGCGAGGGCCAGGGCACCCTCCGCGCCATGTGCAGCCCATCATGGCTTGTCCCTGTCCCTCGGATGCTCTTCCCGGACGTGGCTGGGCTGCTGGGGCAGCAGGAAGGCTGGGAGGGCCGGCACGCTGCGGCCGCAGCACCCCACTGCCTGCTGACTCGGCTGCCGGTGCTGCCAGCTGCCTGCGAGCTGGTTCCTCAGGAAACAGCCGTCGGGGAGAGCATCCTCTTGCCTCCACCCAGAAAGCCCAGCACAGACCACAGCCTCCTCCATCCCACCAGGAATGTGGGTTTTCCTCCCCAGTTTGAGCCTTGGGTAGCAGGTTCCCTTTGGAAGCGTCCCGCGCAAGCGGCATTGCAGGGAGAAATCTCTCCGGTGGGGCCATGACAGAGCTGTCAGCTGCCGGGTTTGAGGCGGGGAAGACAGGGATGACATATTTATGGCTCTTGTTCAACCAGAAACTCAGCCAGCCCTAAACACATGCCCTAAACACGTGCTCCTGGGTCAGAGCTACTCTGACCCTGTGCAGCCTTGCTCACCCTGAAACCTGTGGTGCCACCCAGGGTCCTCCTTGGGGAGCAGAAAACGAATCTGGGATTATCCCTGAAGCTCCAAAAATAGTGTGAGAGGAGGGAGGGAGTGAAGGGGATTCCTCCTTCCTTGGGGGGCTGCTGGTGGCTGGATCCTTTCCCATGCTGCCTGCTCCCCAGGAGGAGGTAGAGGGCGTGGGGGCCACATCCAGTCAAGAGCCATGGCTGAATGTTAGCCATGAGCTGTTGCTGGAAATTGATGCACCAAAGCATCCTTCTCCCCTTCCCCACTGCCACTCCTCTCCTCAGGCTGGGCAGAGGATGGCTCCTGGCAGGCACCGCGGCGCAGGCAGCGCCGGTAGCACAGGGCACCGTGTAGCTTGTTCCTTGGCTCTGAAACAATGGGGCAGCCACACCAAGGAGCAGCATGCCCCAACGGGGCTGTCCGTCTGTCTGCACAGCTCAGGGAGTGGAGGGAACCATCCGGATCACCATCTCACCAGGACATGGACAACTTGGGCAAGCAATTGCAGGGGGGCACCAGTGGCTGGGGTGCAGCTGGGATGCTGTCCTACCGTCTCCTCTGGCCTTGGGGCAGGGCTGGGGGGACTGGGGACCCTCGGCTGGGATGTAGGCAGCACAGCAGCCCTGCACTGCTGTGCCAGGAGATGTAATCGCCCCTCCATTGTGGGTTGCGGAGCAGCCAGCTCCGGGCAGGCAAGCAGGCAGCGTGCCCGGCCGTCACGCTCCCACGTACCCAGGCAGCCTGGCCCCGCTGTGTACCGCCTCGGGGAGCGCTGGCAGGCCCCGATGGGTGGGTGTGCAGGGAAAAGGAAAGTAAGGAAGAGCAGCGCTTCCAGATCCCGGGTCCTGCAGCCATCCCTGGTTGGGCCTTCCCACGGGGGACGGGGGCTGCCAGGCCGGCGCTGGCGGCAGATAACGCAGTTTCCGTGATGGCTGCTCCCTATCAGCGTGGCGGCGACGGGCAGACAAGATTGCACCCTGAAGGCGCTGAGCCGGCAGGGCCATCGGGAAGGGGTCCAAGCCCCCTTCGCCCCACAGCCAGCCCTGGGGTGGTTTAATTTTGTACGAGTTGTTTTCTTTCCGGCTTGATGCCGTCCTGCGCAACAGCAAAAGCCGGACCTGGGCCCCCGTGCCTCATTTCCTTGCTGTAAAACAACAAAGCAAGGGGCGAAGCAGTGCGCCGGGCTGGGGCGGTGGGTCGCTGGGTCAGGGCACACACCGCGCTGTGGTTCCTCCGTGTGCTCGGCCCCATCGGCCACTCCTGGACCGGCATCCCCCGGCTGTGCTGCCCTTCCTGAGGGCTGGATCTGGGGCTGTTGGAGCCAGGGCTGCTTGTCTGTGTGCCAGCAGGAGCTGGTGCGGAGGGCATCACCCAAGTCTAGGGATGATGCTCCCTCAGATGGGTGCAACGAGGCACCCCAAAGTTTTTGCCCTGGTTCTGTGCCACCACAGCCCCGAGCGGACCCCAAAGAGGCTGAACCCTGCGGCTCAGCTGCCTTCCCTGGACCCCAGAGCAGGCAGGTGCTGTCTGCACGTCCAGTGCATGGACCACCCCCTGCCACAGCCCACCCATCCCAAGCCGCTGGTGCCTGTGGTGCTCCTGCCATGTGCATGCTTGACACCACCATTGCCTGGGGACCGCAGCCAGGGCCCTTGGTGGGACGTGGGACAAGGGATGGCTCTTCACCCCCAGCACTGTGGCTTCACCAGGGCTTTGCACAGGGCATCACGGGGTCCCACCAGCCCCAATGGGGCACCCCGCTCCTCACTCCAAGCCAGGGGCAATGCTGGCAGCTGGCACGGCACAGGTGAGGCGTGCGGGCAGCGTGCGGGCAGCATGCAGGCGCATGGTGAGGCTGTCACCCCGGCATGGAGGGCACGGGGGGCACCCACCCCAGCTCCGGGCTGCGAGCAGGGGGTTGGGAAAGGCGTGTGTTTCCCTTTAAGAGGCAGGCCCTGGAGCTGCTTCCTCTCAGCCCTGCAAGAGCCCTAAACACAGTGCATCTGCCTGCAGCCTGCCTGCACGCCTGCCTGCAGCCTGCCTGCAACCAGCGTGAGTAGGGCTTGGCCCCAGAGCCGGAGTTGGGACGGACTGGTACCCCGGGGTGGTGGGCACCCTGCTTGCTGTGGAGGGCAGGGAGGGATGGCATTGCCATGGAAGGTGCCGGGCATCACCGCGGAAGGTGCCAGGCATCGCTACGGTGGGCGCTGCAACACGATGCTCACTGGCATTGAGGTTGAGGATGCCAGCTCGCCTGGCATGTCACCGCAGCGCTGGGCTCTGGGGGGCTGCTAGGCATTGGGGGCGCAGGGGGGGCCAGGGCTGGTGCCCCCCAAACCGAGGTGCAAAGCTGCTGGTGCCTCGAGCTGCTGCGTGCGGGCAGCACGTGGCGGCATGCCTGCCGGGCGCCGGTGCCTGCCGTGCTGTGCGCTGCTGCCGCCAGGCTCCTGGGGCTGCGCTGGCCATCGAGCGGGTGCACCCCGCACCCTCCGGCACTGGCTCTGCAGATCTCGGTGGGTGGCAAGCGTGCGCTGCGCCCCACGTGAAGGTAAGCAGTGGCACTGACTGCAGAGGAGAGCCCGGGAGCGAGTAACCCGTGGTGAGAGCAGCTGGCTGCACACCCTGGTCCCTGGAGACCACCACCGTACCCCGTATCGGACCCTGTGGGGGCTGAGCACCCACTCTCCCGCAGCCCCCTGGCCTGAGGCACCTTTGCAGGCACTCATAATCCCTGTCTAAGCAGGGGGCACAGATGTCAGATCCCTCCCAGTGTTGGAGGGGGGCTGCCAGAGGCTTGCCGGGTGCCGGGCCCCCTCTGCCGGCTCTGGGAAAGCTCGCAAGCCAGCAAATTCTGCTGCAAACAGCCCTGAGTGAGCTCCATGCAGGGCACCCTCGGGTGCCCGGGGCACCCAGCGGTCAGGACAGCGCAGGTCTCTGGTGCCGTGGGGCAGCTGGGCTTCCCCCCACCCAGGGAACGTGGTTTGGGCACGATATGTGTTGCATGGGGGCAGCGCCAGCCGTGTCCGTGGTGCAAAGCAGCAGCCCTGGGTCCGAGCTGGGGGTCCTCGATCAGGCCAGCTGGGTGCTACCGTGCTTTGGCCGGTGCTGGGGCAGCGGAGGCAGCCCCGAGCTCTCTCCTCCCCTCCTCAGTGGGTTGCACGCTCGGCTGCCTCTGTAAACCGAGCTTGTGGCTTACGGCGGGGCTTGGCCACTTCTCTCCCCCTGCACTCCCTACGTGATGTTTTCCCAGTGCTCCCTGTTCAAAGGACACCCTGGGATCCCGTTTCCCCCGGCTGCCCCATCCCCGGCTCGGTCTCAGCTCCCCACTCTGGGCCAGCTGCTCCGCAAGCCCCAGCGGGCAGCAGCAGCGAATGCAGTGGTGCGCAGCGTGACCCAGGTGGGAGGATGAGGATGGAGGGGACTGGGAGCCCTGGTTGTGGGGCAGGTCTGGGAGCACAGCTCAGGTTGCCTGTGCCCTCCCCTGTGAGCAGGCTAGCTGCTCTGCTGGCTACTCCCAGCCCTCTTCTTGCATCCCTGCGATGGGTTCTGCCTGCCGCCATGTGCCAGGCAGCACTGGGGCCCTCCTGGTTACTTTGGGGTGTTACTGCAGCCCTTTCTCCCTCAGCAGCTCAGGCTCAGGGTTTGGCCTCGCTCCCCAGCCATGCTGCTGCTCCCGCTGCTCCTGGAGGCCACCCTGCTGTGGCTGGCCAGTGGCTCCCACCATCCCTTCTACAATGGCTTCTACTACAACCACATCATGAACGACAAGGGCAACGGGCAGGAGAAAGGTATATCGGGGATTGGCAGGGCTGGCGGAAAGGGGGACTGGCAGGTCGGTGCAAGGGGTTCAAGTCCCCCCCTGCCTCTGGGATGGGGCTGGGACCCATCTCTTTGCGGGGGATACGGGGCCCAGAGGAGCAGGTGGGGGTGCTCAAGGGTTGCTCGGGGGATGCTCATGGGATGCTCAGGCAGAAGAGGAGGTGGCTGGAGGGAGGGAGTGGAGTGGCTGCAAGGAGATTTGGGGACACTGCCCAGCCCTGGACCCTGACCTACGCTTCACACCTTCCCTCCCTGTCCGCAGTGGTTTACTTCAATGGGGCCAAGCTGGTGGTGGAGACCCCCAAAGACCCCGTCTACAGCTCCAACGGTGCCAACGTCACCCTGCCCTGCCACTACCACTACGAGCCTGACTTGGAGGCCAAGCGCAAGATCCGCATCAAGTGGTCCAAGCTGCGGGATGACTACACCAAGGAGCAGGACGTGTTGGTGGCCATCGGCAAGACCTACGTGGCCTTTGGGGACTTCCGAGGCCGTGCTCACCTCCGCCAGGCTGGCCGGCGTGAGGCCTCGCTGGTTGTGAGTGATGTGCGCTTGCAGGATGATGGCAAATACCGCTGCGAGGTCATCGATGGGCTGGAGGATGAGAGCAATGTCGTGGACCTCCGGCTGCAAGGTGGGGGCATGGTGGGGACCGCGTGACTCCCTGCACCAAGCCAGTGAGCCTGGCCTTCCCGTGGCACCCCCTCCTTGCGGGAGGTAGCAAGGCAGGGGGTCGGGGAGCCCAATTGTGGGCAGAAAGGGGCTGGGATGCTTGGTGAGACAGGGTGGTGGCTTGGGGCTCTCTGACTATGGGGTCTCAGCAGCGAGTGAGCCCTGAGCAGTCTGCCCAGCCGATGCTGGGGATGCTACTGTGGAGTCACAGCTGGGGGTGACCCTGTGGCCACAGCATTTCCTGCCGTTAGCCACCCATCTTCCCACTGTGCTGCATCATGTGCAGCCACCCACTAGCCTCCCGGCTCTGGGTATCTTGTGATGAACCTTGGTGACTGGTCCAACCCCTCTTGCTCACTTGCCACGAAGGACCTGACTCAACCTTGGCTCCACTGTCAAGCTCAGAGATGTGGAAATGTTCCCCTTGCTGTGCCCCTGCCCGGCCCCTGGGCCCTGCCTCTCACTGTGACTTGTCCCCACTGGTCCCTGACTGTGGTCCATGGTGGTGGTGCACATCTTCCCATGGCTCATCCATCCCTGCGACAGTGGTCCATCCATCCCCATGTTGGTGGTCCATGTGTCCCTGGGATTGTGGCCCATATGTCCTGGCGATGCCGGTCCTTGTGCCCCTGTTCCTGTAGTCTGTGCATTCCCATGCTGATGGCCTGCCCATCCCCACAGGGGTGACCCATGCCTCCCTGGGACCACTGTCTGTGTGTCCTCAGGACCGTGGTCCATACAACCCTGTGGTGGTAGTCCTTGCATCCCCGTAATCATAGTCTGTGCATCCCTGTATGTGCAGGTGCTGTCCCCACGAGGGTGGTCCATGTATCCCCAGGACTAAGTCCCTGTGCCACCAGATGTCGCTGGCAACTCACTGCTGGCTGCTGCATGCCCGGAGCAGCCCCATCCCTGCATGCCTGAACCTTGGGCTGTGCCACCCTGGGATGGTCCCTCTCCCAGAGCCTGAATTTAGGATGGATTGGGGACCGCTGCGGCTCCTGCCGGGCTGGACGGGGTGGGTGGGCTGCCCGCAGAGCTGGCTGAGCGCCCCGTCTGCCCCCAGGCGTCGTGTTCCCCTACCAGCCTCCCCGTGGGCAGTACAGGCTCAACTTCCACGAAGCCGAGCGAGTGTGCCAGGAGCAGGGCGCCATCCTCGCCACCTTCAACCAGCTCTTCCAGGCCTGGAGCGAGGGGCTGGACTGGTGCAACGCGGGCTGGCTGGCCGATGGCACTGTGCAGTACCCCATCCGCCTGCCCCGCAAGCCCTGCGGTGGGCTGCACCTCGCCCCAGGCATCCGCAGCTACGGACCGCGCCACCGGCACCTGCACCGCTTTGACGCCTTCTGCTTCTCCTCCGCGCTCAGAGGTGGGTGCTGGGCCAGGGCTGGGGGATGGGATCCTGGGGAAGACACCGTGCCATGTCAGTGGCACCCCGTGTCCTCCCTCCCCCTTAGGGCACAGGGCTCAGCCTGGGTGGGGATGCTCGAGGCAGGGGTGCTTCAGGTGGGGATGCTCTGGATGATGCTCAGCACTGATACTCTCATCTCCCTCCTAGGAGAGGTTTTCTACCTGGACCACCCGGCCGGGATGACACTGGAGGAGGCCAAGCAGAGCTGCCAGGATGTGGGGGCCGAGATCGCCCGGGTCGGGCAGCTCTACTCCGCCTGGAAATTCCTGGGGCTGGACCGCTGCGATGCCGGCTGGCTGGCGGACGGCAGTGTCCGCTACCCCATTGCCAAGCCCCGGGCCAACTGCGGCCCCGTGGAGCCTGGTGTCCGCAGCTTCGGCTTCCCCAGCAAGGGCAGGTTTGGGGTCTTCTGCTACAAGGAGAGATAAGGAGCCGCGAGGGCTCCGTGGCTGGAGGATGTTTCCAGCCTGACAGTGCCCAGCGTCAGGTGTTTCCCAGGGCTGTTTTGGGGGTGGCTGGGGGGAGGCGGGGTGGAGGGGAGGCTTCTTTTTGTTTTATTTTGTTTCCTTTATATTTTCCACATCCCGATCAGCAGCCAGCACATGCAGCTGCTCGGGACGGCTGCTGGCTGGGGCAGCATGGGGCTGTTCCATGCACGGGGTATGCACAAGGATGATCCCCATGGGCTGCTGCCACCCTGCTTGGCCTCTGCCACCCTGTGGGTGGTGGTCCCTTCCTGTGGTGGCAGCACGTCACCCATGCCCGCCTGCCCTTCCAGGCTGTTCCTGCCCCTGAAATTGCAGGGTAGGAGCGAGGTGAGGCTGGATTTGGCCAGAGGCAGAGAGTGGGTGTCTCTGTTGCATCCCAACCCCTCTTCCAGCCCCATCCCTGTCCTGCTGAAGGATGCCGTTGTGCCTGTTCCTGTGGGAGCACCAGTGCCTTATCTCCATGCACTCCGCGCCTGGACTCCACTTGAACTCCAGTGCTGCCTTCTTTGAGCATTTGGTTATGAAAAGATGTATTTTCCTGGACCTCTTAATAAATCAGTGGAGAAAACCCTGGAGCGATGTGGCTGTGTCCCCATCTCTGTCCCTGCACAAGTGAGGGGTCTGGCCACATTGAGAGGATTTGGGGATCCCCACCTGGACACCTGGGGGCTCTCTCATCCTTGGCTGAGCATCGTCTCATCTCTGCTGGCTCAGCCCTTCGTCCACCCCAGCTCCTGCAAGGGCCCCATGTGCCCTCGTTAATGAGTGTTAATTAACCACCTGGGTGTCGGGACTGGAAGCTGAAGGGTGAAGCATTTCCTGCTGGTGATGGGTTTTAGGTAGGTTTTAGGCATGTGGACTAACATGGGGTGAGAGCTGAACAGGGGTCTCCTACCCCAGTGTCCTTCTTTGGCTGGGGCTTGGGACACCCTCCACCTCTGTTGTCCCCACGGCTGCACCCTTGGGTGCTGGCTGGGGCTAAGCTGATTCTGTGTAGCCTGGAGGACCCTGTTTGGGCTCCCCTTCCTTCCCTGCTGCCTTACCATGGGACACCCCCCCCCCCCCCCC
>VZTL01000906.1:19877-111154 GCA_013400535.1 Scopus umbretta
TCCCCCCCCCGCACCCCCCCCCCCCCCCCCAGCCCACACAGACACCCACCTACCCCCAGAAAAACAACACTGACAAAGTGCCCGTTCCGATTTCACTCTCTTTATTATTTATCATTCTTTCAAAATAGGATATGTTCAAAAATATAAATAGGTGCAGGGAACGCTGGTGCCCCGCACGGTCCCCTGGAAAGAGCACATCGTCCCAGGACGGGCGCTGTGCCGCAGGGGGGGCGGTGGGGAAGCAGAGAGGGGCTGCAGCCCCCAGCACCCAGGTCGTGGGTCTCAGCATCCCTTCGTCTCCCTCCTCCCACAGCTCCTTCCACTGCAGCCCCCGGCCCTCCCCGCCTGCCCCAACGCGCTGCAGCAGTAGGAGGATTCTGGAAAAAAAAAATAAAACCCCAAAAGGTGCTGTTCACCCCGGAGATTAAATAACAGAAATAATTACATTGTTCATGGATAAAATCAGGAAAAAATAATCATCTTTATTATTTAACTTAACCCCCTGCCCTCTGCAAACCCACCCCCCTCCCTGTCCCCAAAGGCACGAAGATAATTGGAACCGGACGGTTAGTAACAATGCTGAGATCTAATTTGCTTTGCTTTGGTGCTTGGAAAAAACATTAATTTTCTTTTATATATATACACAAAGGTGGGTTTGTCTTTAATATATTTTTTTTCCTTATATGACAAAAAAGCAACAAGAAGAAGAAGAAATTGACTCTGTTAATATAACTGTTCCGTTAAAAATCTCTCTTTCTCCCTCGCTTTCCCCCTCGGTCTCTCTCGCCCCGCTCTAATGGGTGGGTCTGTGCACAGCTCTGCCGCTGGGTCTCGACCGGCTCCTGGGGCTCCTCTTGTATAGCCTGCGCTGGTAGTTGGAGGCTGCAGAAGAGGGAGGAGAAGAAAAGGCACCTTGTTAGCAGGAGCCAGGACAGAGAGGCTGCTTGTCCAGCGCTGGCCGCCCCAAACCCTGGCTCCCTGGAAAAACACGGGCAGCTGCAGGCAGTGCTGCCCAGTGGGCAGCTGTGTGTGCCCCGGCGCCAGCCTGCTCGCCCGAGCACAATCGTCCCTTCTCTCGCCCCCGCAGCTGGGGTTTGCTTCACCCAGGGGTGAAGGTGCCCGGGTGCCTCCCCGGAGCCTGGGCAGGAACATCCTCTCTGTGGATGCTTGTCCCATCCCGTCCCTGTGCCTGGCCAGGAGGGCCATGGGGGTGGGCACAGAGACCACTTCCCTGCCTCCCCTGCTGCCCCACCAGTCTCCTCCTGATCCCCTGGGACAGCGAGGGAAATCTCCATCAGCAGTGGGATGCACTCAGGGCACAGGAGGGGAAACAGCTCTGGCTGGCTGGCAGGGACAAGGTTTCTGCCTGATCTTTGCTGCCAGTCTCCCTTGAAGCTGGCACTGCTCCCGTGCAAAAATTGCAGGAGGGTTTTGAAGGAAGCAGTAAAAGCTGATTGGGAGCAGCATAGGCCTTTTGATCGCTGACAGTCTGTGCTGGGAGCAGCCTGAAGCTCTCCAGGTCCGTGGCAGAGCCGAGTGAGTCAGCAGCTTGCTCCACACCACACGGCTGCCCTCGGACACCTCCGCCATCCCTCCTCCTTCCATCTCCTCCCTGGGGCAGAGGTTTGTCCCTTAAGCCCGTATCAACTTTCCCTGTCCATGGGACTGTTCCTTTAGCTGGAGTTGCCCAGCTGGACCAGAACCTGGCGAGGAGACCACTGGACAGATGGGATTTTGCTGAGGCCAATGACCTTATTGGGAAGCTGCAGGCAAGCAGGGATGGGGCAGGGGTGTAGGCAGGCCCGGGAGCAGGCTGGGACGCCAGTAGGAGAGGGCTGGCTGCCATCGGCTGCAGGCCTGACAGGAGAAGGGTCAGGAGCCCAGCCCTGTCCCTTGGCTTAACTCTGCCGCAGGTCTTCTGTCCACTCCCAGGGCACGGGGATGCTGGGGAGGGCTTGGTGGGGAGCGCAGTTCCCCCCTCCTATTCTCTCTGCTGATGTAGGTGGTCCCAAAACTCACCCTTTTTCTTTCCTTTCTTTAAGTAGCCCGGGCCCTTGGTAAGCTCCTTGTTGCCCTTTGCTGGCTCCAGAGCTTCCCCTGCCCTGCCTAGGTGGAGGAGCCTCCAGGGCAGGAATTGCCTGGGCTGCCCCTCCAGCCAGCCCTTCTGGTCCACATCTGCCCAGAAGATGCCAGCTCCCATGGCCCCATCAAGGAGGAGCTTTCAACAAGTCAAGGGGACCATCATGTCCCCTTCTGCCCAGCTCAGAGCTAACTTGCACCCCAAGGTGATGCTCCCCTCATTCCCAGCTCCTTCTCCCAGCTGCAGGGATGCATCAGCCCTATCCCAAAGGTGAAGGGGCCAAGACGTACGGTTTATGCAAGATATCCGTGGCTCCTCCCACTGCCCATTGGGCTGGCACCGAATCGTGGGCACGTGGCGCTGGATGTAGCCTTGGTTGCACTGGTACCGCACCATGGAGTTTATTTCGTAGCGGTCCTTCTTCCGACCGAAGGTCCTGGCATTCTCCACCACAGGGGGGTCCCCGCAGGCCACTGCAAGAGATGAGCAGAGACATGGAGAGCTTGAGGAGTCCTGTTTGGCTGAACAGGCAGCTCACACCCGGGCAGCTCCTGCCTTCCCGGTGCAGGCTGGCCACACACAGCCTCATCACCGTGCTTCTCCTGCACCCCATCCTGTGGGGTCTCTAAGTGCTGGAGAGACAGAGCGTGCAGTGGCTGCTTGAAAGGTGGCCACTTCTGGGGTGGAAAGAGGCAGCTGTGTCCACAGCCATCCTTGCCCAGCCCTGAGATGCAGTGAGAGGAATGCCCTCCCCTGTTATTCCCCCACTGGAATAACATCTCTGATCTAGAAGGTGTCTGGGTCCCATGTGGGCAGGTGCCACCACCTGAGCCTGCTGGACTTTTTTTGCTATGTCCACAGAGCAATTGTTGCTTTGTTGAGGGGGACAGAGGCAATACAAAACAGGGACAGTTGATTACAAAGTTCATAAAATCTTAAATCCCTTCGAGATTGCCTCTGTCCACAAAATTTAGGGGCAGGAGAATATGGAAATTCTGTGATGGGCCTTGAAATTAAGCAGCATTCTGCCTCGGGGCTCCATGCCTGCCTCACAGAGAGGCAGTGAGAGCCAGGCATCACATCACAACAGCCGCTCGTATCTGTGGGAGGGCACAGAGCCGATGTGTGGGGGCGATGCTGCAGCCAGGGTACTGCTCTGCCTGGGGACATGAAACCCTGGCCTTGGCTCCAGCCCTACAGCCACTGCCTAAGCCCCCCACCCTTGCCAGCGTGGTGCAGGGTGCCGACCTGTTCCTTTCTTGCAGGTGAAAGGGAGGTGATAGTTGCAGGGAACGTCGTTCCATTCGCCTTGCTCGTGCCAGATCATCACAACGCAGTCCTCACCCGCCGCAAAGAAGTTATCAGGTTGGTTGGGCCGCCAGTTCTCAAATTGCTGCCGAGAGAGGAAAGCCCTTCACCTAAGACTGAGCCCTCTCTCCTACTCCCTCCTTCATCCCCACTGCTGCCTCCTCTGTGCATCTCACCAGCAGAGACCATGGGTTGCCAGCACTGCTACTAGAGTGGTTATTTCTAACATGATGGTGCCCAGGAGCTTAGCTGACCAGCTTTAACAGAGGCTTGGAAAAAACGTGAGCCTTACAAAGTTTAGGGCTGCCTCCACTCAACGCCCAACTCAAGCACTCAGCATGCAACTCATGGAGCTCTTCCCACCCAAGGGGAACCTCTTCCCCCCACCGAAAGCCATTGCCTGCCTGTGCCCCAGGCTGCAGTCTCACCAGGGAGTGCCCGTCGGACCAGCGGAAGTCATTCTCCACAGTTCTGTCACTGAGGCCGATCCACTGGTAGTCCTGTGCATGGCCTGGAAGAGCCAGAAGGGGAGACAAGAGTGGGTCATGGTTCCCCTACACCTTGCTGAAAGCATTTCTTTGCCATCTCAGCTGTCTCTGGCCCTGGAGCCTTTGGGTCATTTGTCTCCTTCCCAGTCACTAGCCCCTGATGTCCTTTTTTACCTGCCTCATGTTTGCCCATCTCCCTCCCCACTCAGCATGCCATGAGCATGGATCCACCCACGCTGGCATGGGTCACTGCGCTTGCTGCAGCAAGTGAACATCTTGTGAACAAGCCACATCAGCAACATGCTAAGAGTGAAGATCTGTCCTAGCTGAGAAAGGGCCCTCTTCTGCCTCACGGCTGGATGGTTCTTCCTCTCCCATGCAAGGGTGAGGCCTCATTAGGAAACAGCTGAGTGCTAATAGCTGAGAAATTGTGGGGTTTATGTCATTTTGGATAAATCTGCCCATAGACTCAGAGTCCAATGGATGGACCCCTGCCTAGTATCAGGCTGTCTTCAGCACTCACTGTTCACAAATTCTTGCTCCTCTGGGGTGATGATACTGCTCAGGTGGGCTTGATGTTGTCGGCATCTGGTCTCTGCATCCATCCAAGTCTCCCTCTCTTCAAAGTGCCTGTAGCAGTGGCCCTGGAACTTGGTCCAGCCTTCCTCACAGTTTTCCAAGTCTGAAACACACAAAGGAAGGATGAAAAGGAGTTGGTGCATGGGTCTGGAAGCCTTCCAACTCACCTCTTAGCAGCTCATGCTCTCATAGCATGGGACAACACATGGTCACTTCCACTAAAAAGCAAACCCTGACACTGTTGCCTGTGGGAAATCCCAGGAAAAATGATCAGAATGCATCCAAGACACACACAGAGACGGGAGCCTGTGTTGAACACCCCATGTTTGCAGTAACGTGGCCAGTGCTTCTAGAAAGCTTGAGCGATACAAACTTGTTCCAGAGCAATTCAATCCCCATGTAATGTTCCTGGACTCTGTTTTTGAGGAACTGACCAAGCAAGAACATCTCTCTTCCCACTTGTGCTGGCCTCCAGAGCTTTCTTGCTTTGGAAAATAACTCCAAAACCTGAATCCAGATGCCCAGAATCAACACGTATGTGTTGAAAAGGAGAGAGGGGAGGAGAGCCCAGGTTCGGGCAGTCAGATCACTTGGTGTGGTTCTGGGGCTCTGGAGGAGAAGCAAGCCTACAGAGGTGGGAGAAAAGAGACAGGGACAGGAACTTACCATGGTGGAGAGAGAAAATGAAATCGCAAGAAAAAAGCTTGGAAACTACTAGAAAAGTACAAAAATTTCTCAACTTTTCAGAACATCTTTTACCATCTGAGAAACACTGACTAACTGAACCCATTAATTAAAAAAAATGAAACCACAGGTGGGGGGAGCAGAGGTGAATGGAGAAACCAACAGAAAAGTCCTTCATCAGTTCCCATGCAATCCAACACCACATTTCTGCTCCATGTGACCAAAGGAAACAGAAAATGAAATGTATTTAACCTCAGCCCTTCAGATGCCTGATCTACCACCCTTTCTCATGCACTCTCTTCTCTTGGAGTGGTGGGATTTCACGATTCCTCATGCTTCTCTCCCTTTCCAGTAAGGTTTTCTGTACTCAGTTTCTTTCTTCTGTTGTTAAACTTGGTAGGTCAAAGCACTTGTCACCTTCAATTACACTAATTCCTCCTAATCCACCCTTCTAGTGTTCTTCCAGCTGGAGATTGCAGATGCTTCATAGATATTGGAAGGGTTGATAGTTGAGGCATTAAAAATGTTTTCTGTCTTCTTCAACAGTTCAAATGGATTATATGGAAGTAGCTGAAGGTCTAAGGATTCTTGGTCTTTGCAGGCAGATTGCTTGCACAAGGTGAGCAGAGAACATGCTCTGTTTTTTGAGATTTAAGACTTTTTCCAGCAGCTTGAACACCACTCCTTGTCATCACAGCCTGAGACAGGACAGCACATGGCACAGAACCTCAGCAGGACATTTCCTAAGAGAAAGGCCACTCTTTCCTACATAGCTGTTACTTATGGGGAAATATGACAGCAATCATCTGGAAAAGAATGACAAAAAGCTTGTTCCCTGGTAGGGACGTTGTCGTGGTGACAAGGACTGGCTGGGTGCACAGATGGCAGAGCTCACCTAAGATGTCCTGCTGTTCTTGGAGACCAACAGATGCTATAGAAAGGAAGGTTTCCTCATGGCAGTAATGAAGATTTACATTCACCACTGAATTCGGGCATTGGCTTCCTCTTGCATATCCCAGGCTATGGCCCCCAGGCATCATGAGCCCATAAAACATAGAAGAGAGAAAATTAAGTCTGGCTTGGACCAAACAAGATCATAGGCAGCTGCAAGGTACAAAGTCTCTTGTTCTATTACAGGGATCTTCAACAAGAGGTAGGAGGCATGGGTAAATCAGGGGCTGATGGGGTTGCATTAGGAAAGTGATGTTAAGACAAATGGCCCAATGATCCTGAGCCTTCTTTTTATGGTCTGCTCCATATGTTCATATTGGAAGCAGAAAGAGAGATGCAGAGAAAGGCAAGCAGAAAATCCGTTGCACAGTATTGTTACTCATGCCAAGGTGAAGAAGACACTGCAACCTTATTCCTCTTTCGTTTGAGCAAGGCAGGAGAGCTACCCCTCAGCTAAGCTGATAAAAACTTGGACTTTCATCAGCTTTAAGAAAAAAAAATCCTTTTTTTCTTTCCTTGTAGAAACAAAAAGAAGAATTTGTGCAGGTCATGGTACCTAATTTTGATGGAAAAATAGGTCACTTCATGTTTTCTCAAAGTTATATATTCCCTGCTGATTTTGCCACAGGAAGCCATGTTGAAGAGATGACAAAAATGTCATGCTGTGTCAAATTGGTGGAGATTCCTGGAGTGAATAAGGCTTCTTTCAGCTACATCTTCACAGAGAGAAACAGAACCATTTTTCATGGCTTAGTTGAAGCATCCTTCCATGAAATTCCAGTCTAGCAGAGAAAGTTTGCCTGAGGTGAAGATGTACTCAGATGTTTCCCTACTGTTACAGATGAACAGAAAGACCCTTGACCCAAAGGGACAGCAACTTCTGTGATCAACACTGTTACAGTCTGTATGGAGCTTCACTAGAGAAACTTAACAAAAAAGAGAAAGCTGAAGAAGACACCAGAAGCTCCTGCTTAGGAATCTTAAAGGACATGGTGCTGTGATGAACCAAGTAATCAAAATACATAAGCAAAAGTCTCAAAGCTTTTCCCTAGTGTATTTTAAGCTGCTGTTAGATGTTAGCTTACTGAGATGAGGGCAGGACTGGTTGGAGCACTTGGGATCAGCTTTTTTGGGGGGTAGGGCGTGTGTGAAGTAGTGCAGCAGTTAGTAAGATTAGCTGAAGCCAAGTAGGCCGTACCGATCTCACACAGGTCCCCTCCGTAGCTGGGAAGGCATAAGCATTTGAAAGAGTCGATGCCATCAACGCAGGTAGCTCCATTCAGACAGGGGCTTGAGTGGCACTCATCAGTGTCTGCAAGAAATCAAGGGCTTCCATTAGGGCTCTGGGCAGACAACTCCACCAACAGGAGAACTTGTTTCCTTGCTTGTTTAGGAGGCAATATCAGATGTTTTGGGGGAGTCTGGGAGTTGCTAGGATCTTATTTTAAAACATACTGCCACTGCTGCTGCTGGAAGAATGAAGGCAAGAGACCCAACCCACCCTACAAGGAAGACATTGGTTTTCTGTCACTTGGTGGTTGAACACCACTCTGAAGATATCAGTACAAGCTCAGCAAGATGTATCCAATACACAGCACTCAGTGTCTTTGACAGCTTTGGTAACTCTTCCTTGTCCACTGTCTCTGCCTGATGGATCAAACATGCAAACTTGTGTCTGTGTCTCCACCAGCTATGAATCTGTGAGGAAGAACGTGGAATTCTCATAAGTGATGGAAACATCCTGAAATAGATCTCTAGCTCCTAACTGGCCTTCCTGGGGCCTGTGCTCACTACTAGTTTCTTCCTAACTATAATTCAGGTGAAGTACTGGGGCAAGAAATCTCTTCTCAGTGAAGATGAAGTGGGTTCAAAGGTGGTTCAGAGACCCTCAGCTTTTTCTCTTTGAGGATCTTAGGCCTAGCTAAGGGTGCCTCTTCCTTGGTGAAGAATACTGGAGTGCAGTGCCATTTTCTTCAGATCTGTCCCCACTATGCTCTCTCTTGCTTGTGATGGGGCTGGAAGAGACAGTGGGGATTCTATGGTTCTATGAAGAAGTCTTTTCCAGCTGTGGATTCCCTTTTGGTGGAGGAAACTACTCTTAGTTTCCCACCTAGAGCAGCCCTTAAGACTCGTTCTGCTTTTCTGGAGGTGAAAAGAGAAGTCACTATGGGAAGAATTTGTCCCTCAACTCTCCAATGTTTCTCAACTTGCTAAGTGGCACAAGCCTGGGTAGCACTTCCATCCCCTGTCATCTTGGGGCAGAAGGAAGGAAGCATGTACGCTCTGAGGAAAGCCACAGGTAGCCGGTTTGTATTTATATATTATAAAATCTAGCTTGTGCTGGAAGTGAGAGCTCTTCTCCCAGTATCTCTCCAGACTGAGCCTTAATCCTACTTATTGAGCTTTGGAATCAGAAGAAAAATCATTCAGAATGGAAAGATTTCAGAGACGTTCAATTCAAGAAACAAGGAAGAAGATTAAGGGAGGAAGTGGGAGTACATCCATGCAGGTTAGGTTAAATGGTGACTGGTTAGATCCTCATATGAGATGTTTCTCTCACGCTCAGAACAAATGTAAGGCTTTAAAAGTGCTGACTAGCACTCCATGCTCTTCTTGTGGATGAGAGGGGTTAGTGAGGAAACATTCAAAGATGATAAACATGCTGGCTATGGAAATACCAGAGCAGAGCAGTAACTCCTCAAGGTCTGTGCTCATCTTCTGATTTGGGTATATTCGGTCAGACACTGTCTCCCTGCAGAACCGTGTCCCAGCTGCTCAGTGTCCCCAGAGATATGAGAGCAGGTGCATGTTTTACCCCGCGTGGCTGTCTAGTCACTCAGTGGCCAATGTCTGATGCGTCAACTAAAAGTTGACATGTTCTGTAACATGCCTAAGCGATGGGAAAAAATCTTCCTGACCTTGGATGGTAAATTGGTTCGTGCTTTGGAGCATGAAGGTTGTCATCTTTATTCTAGGCTGTATTACTGCGAGCAATGCAATTATTCCTCAGATGGCAGATGAACCTCTTACACCATTTTTGCAGTTAGTTCTTCACTGATAGAAGGAATTTTTTCCTCTAAATTGCCCTTCTAAATGCTCATGAATGCTTTCTGTATTGCTTTGTTCACTGCAACATGAAAAGAATTGGAGAGCCTGCTTCCATGATGTTAATAAATACTTTCCAGAACAAAATGGGGGTCATGGGCCTAGCAGAAGCAAAGAGTTGAATTTGGCTCACTATTTCTTATTAGTCACACTTGGAGTTCCTAGAAGATAGAGAGCATAAAGGAAAATGAGGTATCCTGAGAGATGATTACAACTCTAGAGGCCCCTTGGGCTACCCAACAGCAGTGGCAGCAGAAGTTCATGTTGATTCCAGTGGGCTCCATCTGAACAAGTAAGGAAAGGCTCTCCTTTGTCCGTTAGGCTCCATGAAGTGAAAAGCATGCTGCAGAAGTGGGAACAAAGCACATATGAGAGCTAAAGCAGAACATTTAGTAGGGAATAATGAGTCTTCAGCCATCTTCAGCCATGTGGACTAAAACTTGGCACATCCAAGATCTCTTCTGAGATGCAGAAGACCCACTGTGAGTTGCCATCCCTGGTCTTGGACGAGGAGGGAGCAGACACACACGTACAAATTCATTGCCTCAAACTTCCAGCTGGGAAATAACACTGGAACAGAATTTCCTTTTACAGATATTGTATATAATATGATTGCACATATTATATATCCTGTAAAAACAAATCTCTGCATATAATATATTTGTTATATATCTCTCCATACATATACATATATATCTTTATATATGATACACAGAGAAAGGGTGTGTACTTGTAGGTAGTATTGGAAAAACAGACAACAAATACAAGTGAGACACAGACAGTTTTTTTTCCCCAGAAGTGTGCTGCAAATAGCTGGACAGAAGATGTTTTAAGCACATGATGATCGTAAATACCAGACTCCCCCTTCAGCCCGTTGGACTGTTGGGGCAGTGAGCCTATCTCCATCTGGATGTACAATCACTTCACCAAGCTGATATCAGGAAACTCAAACACACCAGCCAGGTTGGAAGAAGCGTTACTGGTTCTGGTCCTCCCAGAAAATCTAGGTCTTGGAGGTCTTTTTGAAAAGTAACTTCTAAATGGTAAAATTGGCAGTGATGTCTCTGGAAACCCTGGCAAGCCTGTTTGTGGGTGTTTCTAGGATATCACATCAAAGCCATAGGATTTATAGGAGGTGCGAACACCAGGAAAAAAAAAAATCCCATCTATCATGCAACACTTGGCTATTTTCTTCATAACCTTTTATATACTATGTGTCCATTCCACAGAGTTTAGAGCTAGATGAGGTTAGTAAATCACTGTACACCTCTTCAGCCAGCTGAAAAGCCTGGGGCATGCTAAGAGTGCTGGCTCAGCTCAGCAAGAAGCAAGCCCCCACTTCCACAGCACTGGCTGCCAGATACCCTGACATCCAAGGATCTTACGCAAACCCAGGCTGTTTATTTGCTTGGGTGAACAGTCATTCAAAAAGTCAGCTCTACTTTGAGATGCAGCTCAAGTGCTTATCAACGGACCAGAAGACAAGACTACTGCTATTATTACCCAGCGCTAACAAAGGCCAAACGATGCGGCATGGGAAGCAGAACAGAGGCAGCCCTTGCTTTCAAGAGCTTCAGCTCTAAAATAGAGACAGGGGAGAAAATGCCTTGCAGTGCCAAGAATAGGAAGCCCATTTAGAACATATTACTGATTCACTTCTTGAGGATAATGCAAAATTAGGAGCTTTTTAGAAGACGATTTGTACTGCAGTTAATATCACCTAGAAGTTGCAAAAGATTATTCAAAACTATGCTACAACAATTTCTATTTTTTGCTACTAACAGGACCCAAGGTCTAACTTCTAGATTAAAAAAACCCAAACAACCTACAATTAAAACAAAAAATCCAATGTAAACAGGGTCTTGCATCTGGAAGATGCAAACTGTTGGCTGGATGACGCAAGGGGAGTTACATAGCTAAAATGCAAACTTTGAGTATGTTTCACCATTTTCTTTCTAAGATTTCTTTTACACTGCCAGATACATACTATATTTAGTCAGAACTATTGTCTTTTGGTGCAACTAAACACAATGTAAGTATTCTCCCAATGCCTTCAAAACCAATTTGTTGTACTAGATCATGGAAACTGGAAAGAGAAATCCTTTAAAAATGAAAGAGAAATAGATTGGTCCTCGTTTTGCTCAGAAAGCAAATGGCATGCAAAAGTGAACACGCAGCATCAGTGGTGAGAAGGAAATGCTTTTAAAATCCTCCATCCCAAGCTAAGAAGACAATACTAGAAACAGTGCTAACACTTTTTAAAACAATACTGCCTGTGCATTTCTTTCAATAGCAGCCTGTATGGAAGACGAGCAAGAATACTCATTAAACAAGGTCAGCTTTGTACTTAAAACATCTGCTAATGAGAAGCAGCTTGTGAACAGAGAGGATTCTATCACCCAAACCCTGAACAAACTGTATAGTTTTCCTGAAGCTGTGAGTAACTGGTTTAGAAGTATACCCTAGGACTTAAACTCCTGTTTTTGTTCTGCAGAGAGGAAAAGGTAAGACAGCAAGGCAAGGCATTTTCAGGATGTCCAACAGTCTCTGTTCCCCTCACCCTTTCTTTATAGGCCTCCTTGTAAATGCAATCATCCCAACAGGGACTCAGAGACCAGCTAGATAATTATCTTCCAGAGACTGAGGAGAAAAAAAATCCATGTACAAATTAAATTTGCCTTTCAGAGACTCCTGGGAAGTTTGAACTGCTGATCTGATAGCTCAAATAGTGAAGAAAAACATGGGAACAATTGTAGGGTGACTTCTACAAGAAAAGAATAGGAGGAGTTGGGGAAAACAGTTCTCTCACATTCTAAGTAAAATGCTGGCATTGAACATCACATAGGCAGTCAGTGACTTATGATGAGCAATTAAGTCATTAAAATAATTAACTACAATAATTAAACTAAAGCCTCCATGCAGCAGAAGAGACAGATATTGCTACAGCCTTAAAAAGCCATATTCCTGTTGATCTGCTGGGACCTTCAATTTGTTCAACAGTCTCATGGAAGGAGAGCTCAGTAAATTTGGACATCTCTGCCTCCAAAATATTATGTGTAGAAGTAAACTGACATGTATACAACACTAGTCCAGGACTGTATGTTGCCTCTTCAGAGAAAGGTTTTAATTAAGCTAATAAACTTCCGATGCAAAATAGACAGTATATCCAGGAGACATCAAATCATCTGGTCAGCCACAAATGGTCTGTGCTTTTGCTTGTCTCTCAGCCAGGACTGGTACCTCCATCTCCTTCTTAAGAGCATACTTTTAATTCCACATTAGGTGAAACATTATGAATCAGGATAATGTTTTCTAGACTTTTTTCTTCTGGGTTCATCTTCTCTGGACTAACAAAACTCTATCTGTTGGACTTCCAGGGCATGAAGAATGAGGAAAGCTCAACAAGGCCTTTCCTCATTTGGATTCTAACCTTCAGCTGTGTTGGGGCCGTAAGCAGCAGACTTCACAAACTCATTTCACCAGAGACAAGCAAAACTTAACATAAATAGCTGCCATATCAGCACATTTCTCTCTTTTCCCCCAATTTGAGTGAAGTTTTTAAGTCAGTGACTGGTCAGAGTGCTCCAAACCACAGCCTTTCACTGAAGCGCCAGCATGCTTTTTTCAGCTAATAATTATTTGCCTTCAAATGTTACCAGAAGCAAAAAGACCCGCTGAGTTGGCAAAACTCTGGATGAAAAAGCCAAGCCTATGGACAATTCTTCAAGCTTGTGGGGTTCCTGTCCTTGTAGAGGAATCAAACTGCTGACTAAAGACATGTGCATGCGTAGCCTTCAATTTGGTTAAATACTAAAAAATACCAGCACTCCAAGTGTTAATCTTTGGTCTTCTTGTGTTTCTGGTTCTGGCTTTTAGAGAGAAGTAGAGGCTCGAGCAGAGCAGAAAAATATCATTCTTCTTAAATCATCCCACTAAAAATACTGCTGGATCTAACTGGAACCTTTCAACGACAGGACAAGAGGGCAACAGCCACCTGTCCCCCTGCTCTTCACTCTAAGCTCCTTCTGTGCACTGAACTAGCTTTGTCTGTGCTTTGATGGTAGTAAAAACTAATTGCACTTAGTGGGCATCCATTACATCCTACAGACTCTGAGCACAGCACAAGGCACAGATATTAGAAGTGATCTTTTTGCAAGAGCTAAATTTCAAGACTGGGAAGTTTCAGGTAAAAATGCATCCCCAATATGGGAAATAGCATTTTAGGTTCCAGCCTATGGTTCTTCCTCGTAGACTTTCCACATTCACAATCCCCAGAGCACTGTAAAAAGTAGCGACCCAAAAAAGGAAATCCGTGATTATTTTTCCTTTTTTTTTTTTTTTTTCTTCTTTTGTCATCACTTTGCTCTAATTCTCTGGAAGAAGTTTGCCTTGTTGCAGGGGTGTAGCAAATTCACAGTCAATACACTTTTTTGCCCCCTGGATGAGCTTCCTTCAGACCTTGACCAGGACTGCGTTTAACCCTATAGGCACACTGCAGTAAAGAAGCTTACCAATAAAAAGAGAAGTTTTACCCTAGAATATCTTCTCTGGTGGGAGCACCAGCCATGCACATGTACTCAAGCCCTTCTACAGTTTATAAAGAGTCTACAACTAAACTTCATGCAGTCGTCGCTTACTTCTCCCTGTCACCTGCTAAGAAACCCCAGCTGCTACATCGTCATCTCTGTGACTTGCAAATACACAACATGTTCCAATTTCAGAACATTTTTCAAGATTCTTCACACATGAGCTGCCGAACACATGGTTTTCTTTCAAAATACTTCACAAGAATGTTGGCTAACAAATGCTCTGAAGAATCTGGCAATCGCCTTGTGGGTAATTTATAAAAAGAAAAGGCAGTGAAATAAAACCATACTTTAGGGCCAATATTTTATTTATTTTTTTTTTAATTGAGCCTTACTGGCTAGTTTCCTTCCCTCCTTCCCCTCAACTCTGCCTTTGCTGGCTTGTTTTTGTCTCCAGGCTTGGACGTGGCCGCAGGCATGGCCCAAAAGCAGAGCCCATTAGGTGTGCAAGGAGGGCTTTTGGGTGTGTAACTCCTGCAGCACCCTGCCAAGCACCGGATGCCGTGCCAGGCTGGACCAGTGCTGTGGGAATGACTCCGCTGACTTGCCCTCACCCACTCCTGCAGCAACTGCTGTGCAGCTGCTCAGCAGAGACAGACAGGACCTCAAATGTGTTATAAGCAGGACTGAACAAAGGTTTGTGATTACCTGTTTTCTCAGAAGGAGAGAAGTGACGCAGAGGGAGATGCAGTGACTCATTCAAAACACTTTGGGAATGGAAATGATGTTAGAAACCAGGCTGAGCTTCACAAAGCCCTGCACTTACAGACCCTTACTGAGCCCAGAGCTACCTATGCTGGATGGTGTAAATTAACCGAAAAGAAGCAGTTCAGGAGGTAATGTGGGAAGGGGGTGGAATTAATACTACTTTTGCTAGAAGGAACTGAGCAAATCTCTTTGCAACTACATTTTGTACCATACTTAAGCAACATGTCCTTCATGAACATGTAGCCGATTGAGACCTGAGCATATGTAGGACTTTCAAACAACAGCACAAGCATTGATGCTTTTGAAATGGGGCCAGTCCCCAGGAGCCAGCAAAATTAAACCAAGCCATGGCCAGGGATGTCATAGAACATTCTGTGTTACTGGGACTGGGCTCCTCCCTTGGCCAAGAAGCAGCCACCAGCAAGCATAACGAAGTCCCATCTCATTTTCTTTTCATTGCAGTATCCTAGTACCTCCACAGCACATGAACGCTGCTTGGGGGATGCTCATCAGAAAGCTAGCAGAGTGTTTCACCATAAATGGTTACTCAGATTTAAATATTCTATCTGTTTATACTTGGCTGCAAGTGGTTCTACCAAAGACAGAACATTAAAACACCAAAAATTTATCAGCAGAGCTGACAAAATGTAGTGATGCTCTGAGCATCATCTCATGCATTTAGCCCGTTCTAGCTGCGGAAAGCAGCATAAGACAAAGACCGCAGGGCACCCATGCTCTGTGCCAAAGGGACTGGAGCAGTTTGCCCGATGCAAACATTGCACTTAGCACAGATGATGCTGAGAGCAGATATTTTTGTCCCCAGGTGGCTTGCTTTGTCTCTTACCCCTTGGCTCTGCAAAGCTGCTGATGGCCAGCCTCCCACTCCAGAGCAAGTGCTATGAAACACTCAGGGATATAGGCAGCAAGTCAAAACATCATGGAAAGAGAAACAAAACAGGACAGAGACTTGCAGCCTGTCTTATCCAACTTCTCAGCTGCATCCACTAGCCAGGGTGGAAGTCTCTGGTGGGTGGAGCTGTCTCTGCTCTTGTTTCCACATGAGAAGAAAAAATTGTTGTTTTCTCTAGATTATAGCAATGGCTAAGAGCAATTTCAGAGGTGGAGTGGATGCCCTAGTGCCTTCCCCAGCCAAGTCACACTCTGGCGCCTGGTCACAGCGGCTCTCAATGACCATTCACAGAATACTCTTTTCTGAGCCCCCACCTCCAGCAGCACAGAAGGGAGAGCTCACCTACGTCCCAGTGATCACTCGGGTACCCCGAGGGGCACAAGCAGATGATGCCCCCATCATGTTCCTGGCAGGTACCAGCTCCACCAGGCTGCTCATCACGGCTGGGCTGCAGCCGCACCCACCAGAAACAGCAATTCGGAGGAGCGAATGATGCCTGCTGCTATGGTGCAGTGGGGGAAGGCCAGATATACATCTACTGGTGCTTCCCTTGAACTGGTCCTCTGCTGCTCTTCCCAGGGGCATGTAATTGCCGTGGGCAGGCAGGAGGGAGGTCCAGGATGCTTCTGGGGATGTGGTTACACTGGCTGGATGATTGCATGACCTGCCCAAACGCAGCCAATCATTTAAGACAGAAGCTATTAAACAGGACCTGTGGAAAACCCCGTGTGTTTATGGCTTCCCACCACAGTAATACTTTGCTCAAGCCTGCTTCTGTGTTAATGTTCTCTGCTGTGGAAGAAGCAAAATGTGACAGCTATGCCTCCTCCTTCCCTTCCCTTCCATAGCGCTTTCCCTTCCATACAAGAAGAAGACACGGTACCTTCTGTAGTGGGTCCTAATGCATCTATTGCTTCTTGTGAGACTGGAGGCAGGGCAGCAGTAACAGTTGCCAGCAGATGGGGGTTGTCTAGCGCAACAGCTGTCTCCATCTCTTGTTCTGACACCACAGGAGGGGAGGGCTCTATTTTTTGCTGAGGCTCTTCAGGGTTCCTGGGTCCCTGTGTTGGTTCAACATCTGGAGTACTGGTACTAATTACAACGTCTGGGACAGAGGTTTCCCCTGAAATGCCTACGATCGAGTGTTTCACAACTCCAGATGTTGTGTCAGGAATCTCCTTCTCCTCGGGAGCACCAGAGGGCTCACCACTGGCCAAAGATGTGGCAGCTGTTTTGATGTTAGCAGCAGGCAATGCGTATGCTTCTCCACTGGTTTCATGGACTGTGGATGTTTCCACGGTAATCTCAGGAAATGCAGATGTTTCACCCCGGGCTTCTTGACTTGTGGATGTTTCTATTCTAATTTCAGGAAATGCAGAACTTTCCCCACTTACTTCTTGAGCTGTGGAAGTTTCTATGCTAATTTCGGGATAGGCAGATGTTTCACCTCGGGCTTCTTGACCTGTTGGTGTTTCTATGCTAATCTCAGGGAATGCAGATGTTTCCCCACTGATTTCATGGACTGTAGAAGTTTCTATGCTAAACTCAGGAAAGGCAGATGTTTCACCCCGGGCTTCTTGACTTGTGGATGTTTCTATTCTAATTTCAGGAAATGCAGAACTTTCCCCACTGATTTCATGGACTGTGGAAGTTTCTATGCTAATTTCAGGAAATGCAGATGTTTCTCCACTGATTTCATGGACTGTTGACGTTTCTATGCTGATTTCAGGAAAGGCAGATTCTTCTCCACTGGTTTCATGGACTGTGGATGTTTCTATGCTAATTTCAGGATATCCAGATGTTTCACCCCTGGCTTCCTGACTTGTGAATGTTTCTATTCTAATTTCAGGAAATGCAGATGTATCCCCACTGATGTCTTGAATGGTGGATGTTTCTATTCTAATTTCAGGAAATGCAGATGTTTCCCCACTGATTTCTTGTATTGTGGATGTTTCTGTGCTACTTTCAGGAAATGCAGAGGTTTCCCCACTTATTTCTTGAACTGTGGATGTTTCTATGCTAATTTCAGGATATCCAGATGTTTCACCCCGGGCTTCTTGACTTGTGGATGTTTTTATGATAATTTCAGGAAATGCAGAGGTTTCTCCACTGATTTCTTGAATTGTTGATGTTTCTATGTTGAATTCAGGAAATGCAGATGACTCCCCACTGATTTCATGAATTGTGGATGTTTCTATGCTAGTTTCAGGAAATGCAGATGTTTCTCCACTGATTTCATAAGCTGTTGATGTTTCTATACCACTTTCTGGCAATGCAGATGTTTCTCCACTTAGTTCACCAGATGAAGAGGCCTCGCCACTTGGCCCAAAACTGTAAGGAAATGTGACAGCTGTTTCCCCACCCAGTTCTTGTGATACTGTTGGTCCTGTCACAACTTCCACTAAATCTGAAGTGACTAAAGTGACTTCTGGAAGCCCTGAAGCCTCCCCACTAATATCAGTCACTGCTGAAGATTGTCCACTTAGATCTGTGGCTCCAGAAATGTCTCCACTGACATATGGGATCCCGGATGGCTCTCCACTGAAGTCTCCTGTCCCTGAAGGAAACCCACTAGTCTCCACAGCTCCAGACCCTTCTCCAGATAGTCCTCTGTCTCCAGAAGGAAATCCACTGATTTCTGTCATCCCGGATGGCCCTTCTCCCACCTCTTGTGCAACTGACATCTGTGTTACAACTTCCACCAAAGTGCTATCCACAAGAGAGACTGTGGGAAAGCCAGAGGTGAGTCCACTTTCCTCTCCAGACAGTAGGCCACTGGTGACATCAACTCCAGAGATTTCTCCACTGCTGTCAATCACTCCACTTGGGTGTCCGCTCATCTCGAACACTCCAGAAACACTACCACCAAAGTCTACGTGCCGAGAAGGCTCACCGCTGATGTCTAAGCTCCCAGATACCATGCCTGATAAGTCTTCACCTCCTGAAGGCAATCCACTGATTTCCAAAATCTCTTTTGCTTCTGCTCCTGTAATTGAGGGAGTTGTTGTCACTTCCTCCAAACTTACATCTACAAAGGTAATGCCCGAGGCCTCACCACTTCCATCGAGACCAGAAATAAGGCCACTTAGGTCCACCAGGCCACTGACCTCATGTGTGCCAGATGGTTCTCCACTGACATCCAGTCCTGAGGGCAACCCGCTGAGCTCAGGCATCCCAGAAGGCTCCCCGCTGTGCTCAGGCTCACCAGAGGGCTCCCCGCTGAGCTCAGGCACCCTAGACTGCTCCCCACTGAGCTCAGGCTCTCCAGAGGGTTCCCCGCTGAGCTCAGCTCCTGAAGGTAACCCTTGGGCTCCACCACTGGTGTCCCACCCAGTGGATGGGAACCCTGACAGATCTCCTTCACCGCTGACTCCGATGGACCCTTTTCCCTCCTCTTGCCGTTCTGGCACTGTTGTGACAACCTCCACCAATGTGGTATCCACAAGAGAGACGGTAGGAAAACCAGAGGCAAGTCCACTTTCCTCTCCAGATGACACACCACTGACTAGCTCAGTGCCAGAGATTTCTTCGCTCAATCCAGAAGTCAGCCCGCTGCTTTCCACTCCAGATGGCATCCCACTAATTTCTGGTATCCTCGAAATAGACACTGACACATCTTCCTCTGCAGAAGGTAAGCCACTGATGTCAACAATGCCAGAAGGCACCCCACTCAGGTCCCCTGAGGGTAGCCCACTTTCTCCAGGTAGAAAGCCACTGGTATGCAGGTCTACCGATGGTAATCCACTTTCTCCAATCCCTGAGTGTTCTCCACTAAGTTCAAAAACTCCAGAAGTTGGTTCTCCACTTGTATCCAGGACTCCAGATATCCATCCAGATGCTGAAGATTCACCACTGACTTGATGTTCTCCAGACTCAGTCACCTCCCCTGACACTTCGCTGATGGAAGCATTGGTACTCGTTTCCTCTGGTATTACGGTAGCTGGAGGAAAAGCAGATGGACTCACTGGAAAAGAAAAGGCGAGCAAAGAGAGAGAGAAAAATTAGTTACTAAACTGTTTTAAAGGAACTATCAACAATTTTGTGGTTAACTTTTCCTGCAGACTGATACCTTTGGGATAAAGGCACAAAGATCTTGCAGAAATCATTTGGTCCCTTCATATTTGTTAATGAACATTATATTTTAAACAATTGTAAATTATATATCTCTGGGAAACTGACAGAATATATAATCTTCTGACAGGGGACAACAGAGGACAATTCCAGGGGGCAACAGTGACACCAGTTCCCAGGTGCCAAAATCAAGCTACTGCTTCCTCTGAGATAACACATGGAAGAGAAAAAGTTTGCTGCTGCTCTGACCACACTGCAGCTCTGTCCTCCCTGGAAGGCATGGTCTGAGATCTGTTTCTAGCTTGCCTTCCCCATCCTAGATACACAACAACTTATTTCGTAAGGTGCTCTAGCAATGCTGTGTGTGCTGGTCTGCAGCACTGCAGGGTGGCTGGTCATTTCATTCAGTCCTAGACAAAAGTTCAATAATATACATGTGTAGCTCCTCCTGAGGTACCTGTGTGCACAACCTGAGACTTTGCTAATATGGTGATAATTGTCTGGATTTAGAGGGAGTCTCCTTCAGCAACGACACAACCCATTTATTTTGGGTATGTCCCAACCCTACAACACTAGCCAAGTGCAACCCAGGAGACAGGGAAGCTTTGACCCACCTGAGAGCAGTGACATGTCAGTTGGAAAGACCTCTGTCCCCCAGGCTGTCTGATTCTCAGGTTGAGTGGCAAACTCCGTCTCCACGGTTGCCTCCTCCCCGGAGGGTACCCCCTCCACTCCAGGGATAACTTGGGTTGCAAGCACATCTTCTTCAAAGAATGAGGTGACCCCCTCCTCCTCTGAAGGTGGCAGAGCTGGAACAAAAAGGTATTGGAGGGAGTTTTCAAAAATTTACAGTCCAAGATGCCAGTGAAGTGCTTTGCCCAAACTGGCACCCCGATGTGCCCAACCTCCCTCATGAAATGCCTTTCCCTGAGGAGACCAGTCTACACGCCCTACAAGGGGATGTGAGGGTACCTCTGAAACAGAAGGCGTGATGCCGGGACAGTGGGTCGGGGAAGCCTGTCTGGTTGTAGTGCTGGTAGACAGTTCTCACGCCAGGTGCATCCCCGCCGCAGGCGGGACGGGGACTAACGATGGGATAGCGGAGGCTGCCATCGGCTAACCAGCCAGCATAACATCTGTCCAGGCCTTGCTTCCAGGCAGCATGGAGTTGGCCAACAGAGGCCAGTGTGGCATTTTGGCTCTCACAGTACTGCTGAGCTTCTAGGAAGGTGAACTGCTCTGGCTGGGTTGCGAAGAACACTTCACCTGAGGGATGGGAGAGAAAACAGGTGTGAGGCCCTGCACCCCAGCTATGCACATGCAGACGTGGAGATGTGAAGCACATCTTTGCTCCACAACCATGTCCAGAGGAAGGGGGAGAACGTACCCTTGAGCCTGTCGATGTAGCAGTACACGTCGTAGGTCTCTGAGGCTGGGCGCATGCCATATGACCGCACACCTGGAGAGCTCTCTTTGTCTCCTACGCAGTTACTTCGGGGATTCACAATGGGATACCTACCAAAAGAAGAAGAGAAGTGGTAACCCAAGGTCAGCCATATGTACCCTGGATTGAAGAACCTTGGTGTATTTGGGAGCAGGACATGAACACTTCACTGTCAGAGGTGCTCAAAGCACCCAGTGTGACTTGGAAACAAGTTTAATCTGCACTTACAGCTTGGGGCAATGACTAACAACTTCCCTCTACTTTTCCTACATGTCAGTACACTGTGGAGCTCACTGCTGCAGGATGTATGCATGGGTTAGGAAAGAGGTAGGACAGGTTGAGAAGAAGAGGTCTTTTGGCCACTAGATTTCACGGCCTGGAGACAACCTTAGGTCAGGAAAGCTTTAGATGCTGATGAGCAGAGCAGCAGGACAGACCAGAGTAAAGCCTTAATTTCATGGCTGAATAGTAATTTTGAGAGGGATCTTCCCCAGGTCAATATAGTTTTACCTGACTGTCTGGTCCTGCAGCCAGCCGGCATCGCACTGGTCAAAGCCAGCCTCGTAAGCAGCCTGGAGCTGTTCGGGAGTGGCGATAACTGCGTTATTCTCCAAGCAGGCCTGCTGGGCTTGTACAAAGGAGAAGGCATATCTGCTGGTAGCGGCACGGTAGTGAAACACCACACCTGGGGGAAGAGAAGTTGTGGTGAGACAGCAGATACAGGACCTCCCCTCCACCAAGGTGCATGACCAGAAAGGGTCTTCCCAACAACAGTGCAAGGACCAATGCCTGTGAAACCCACTTTCATGGAGATGACTCCATTCATTGAGCTTCGTTACCATTGAGGGTGATGATCTGGGGATCTTGTTAGCCCTCTTCTAGGATCTTCCTACATTGACTTGCCCCTTCCCTGGAGCCAGATGCACATGGAAGTGCAGAGTGTGAACACAGCAGCCTCAAGCATCAGTCAGCTAAGCCCTTTTCAGCACATGATGGGGTGGCCCACAGCCTCCTCCTCACCCCTCCTGTCCTACTGTGGTGGAAGCATTCAGCCTGTCCCTGACTCCAAACAGGCCTGCACAACTCCAGGGACTTGGATGCCCACTGTGAGGGCAGAAGCTCAGACTATTTTCGGCTGAATGGTTACTTCTAGAAGAAACAGGCTTCTTGGGGTCCTAGTGACTTACCTGTGGGGGAGATGGGCTGCTCAGGGAGGAGGCCGACACCAGGGGCTGCTGTCACTCGCACAAGCTGATCTTCCACTGTGAACGCCGAGGCAGACTCTAGTCCTGGTGTGGCAGTCATCCCCATGGCCTCTTCCACTGAGCTCACTTCTGCTGTTTCAGTGGTGATGGCAGTGCCTAAGGCTATGGTGGTGACCTCTTCAGGTACAGCCCACACCCCTGTAACGTCCCCCCTGGTCACATTCTCCTCCTCTGGGGCAGCTGTCTCTATTGTGACACCAGTGGCGAAGAGATCAGGCAGGACGGTGAAGCCCTCGTCTAGCTCAGTGGCGGTGGGTGTGATCTCAATTGGCTCCAGGGTGGCGATGCTGCCACGGGCTTCCTCCTCCGTGGCATTGCGTGGCAGAGGTAGCTCCACTTCGGTCTGGGTGACAGTCTGGACAGTGAAGGCGCTGCCCAGCTCGCTTTCCATCTTGTCAATGAACTGCCCTGGGACCAGAGTCTCAACGTCATCCCCTACACCAGGAGACAAAGCAGCAGTCATAGAGGACATGGTCAGTCTAGCAAGGTGTACTGCGCTTGTGCTGCTTCTGAGAAGCTGGGTGTTTGCTGGCTCTGAGAGCAGCAGGGAAATCATGCCAGTCTAGTAAAAGAAATGGTTTTCCTTCCTCCACAATGGTTCTCTAGAACAGCCCAACACGGAGGGTAACACAGCTGGCAAATCAGAGAGGACTTTCCCTGCTCTCCTCCCAGCTCTCCTTCTCAGGAACACCTTGCCCATATCCAAGTCTGCACTGACCTCTAGTGCCTGCTGCAAGGAATTTAAGGTGGCCGGAGGGAAGTAAGGGAGCTTGGATAACCTCCACAGCAGGTCTGAGCTGTGGGAGAAAGACAACTGGATCCTTGCACTCAATGCACGAAGTCTCATCAGGAATACTATCTCCTTCTGCTCTGCCCAGGCAACAACTTAAGAGCTCATCACATACAAGCATGCTAAAGCCATCACTTGCTGTACCAAATACATTCAAACAACTCCCACCTTTCTCCTCCCAAATTACTTTTCTGCTCAAGTCACATCCCTTGGGTGTAGAAGAACATGCTTAACGTGCCACTGAGCAGGTCAACCTACAGCAAGGATGGTGGTTTAAAGAGCAACATAAAACAGAACTGGGCAGATGGTAGAGGGATGGGACATCTTGGATATGCAGCGAAGGCTGTGGCTTGGTGGACCAGGCTTTAGCTTGGCCATGTAGCTGGACTGAGGGCCTGAGAGGTTTTATAGGGCCTCTCAACACACTGATAATGCATGCATCTGGGCACAATAGGTCTGTATCAAAGGGGTTTCAAAACATATTTTAAAATATCATTATTATTTTTTTTAAAGATGGCAATCCTATTTGAATGTTAGCCTCTGGTTGCCCTGAATAGACCATACACCACTGTGTTTTGCCCCCTTCTTGCTGCAGGGAGAAGAGTACAACTAGAAGAAAGGGGGAGTAGCTGAGATGCTCTCCACCTGTTAGATGCAATTTTGCCCCTTTTCTGATTGCCGGGGACTGCTGCAGTCTCTGATTTATCCCAATATGGAAATTCAGGAATGTATCTGTACCACAGCACAGCACTATACACATCTTCAGGATCAGATCTGTTCCCTTTTTCCTTCTCTCCCACCTTCAGCATTCAAAGTCTTGTACATGAAGCACCTGAGCTCTGCTCCATGTCTTCTGGAGACCTACCAAAGCTGGAAGGTGTTGGAGAACTGGAGAGAAGGCAGCTGCTTTACACCCATACAGGGCAGGCATCTGTGCTCTTTCTGGACTCTGCTTCCTACCTGAACATGAATGAGGGACTAAGTCCTTTGTCAAACCTGTTTCCCCCATAGCATTAAAAAAAAAAAAAGAAGAAAGATGTTAGCTCTAGCCAGGGAGCTCCTGATTGCTGATGCGTAGAGACACATTGCTTAGTCCCACAGCCCCGATGCACTCACCGCTATAGCAGATGGCATCGTAACGAGAGTGTGGGTGAGGGTACCCCGTCTGGTTGATGTACAGGTACACTGTCCGCACGCCCACCAGATTTCCTCCACAGTTGGGCCGTGCTCTGGAAATAGGGTAGCGGACGCTGCGATCAGCCAGCCAGCCTGCGCTGCACATGTCCATGCCATCCTTCCAGGCCAAGTACAGCTCTCCTGTGGTGGCCAAACGGGCTCCCAAACTGCGGCATTTGTTGAAAGCTTCTTGGAAGGTGAACTTCTCAGGGGCGGTGGCATAGAAGACTTTACCTGCAATCACACCATCCATTAGCACAGGAATTAGCTGTAGAATTTAATCCCAATTCCCCTTCTTTCCTCTTCCCATTCCTGAGAGTCTGGATAAGAAGAAGGTCCTGTGTGTTACAAGTGAACTACAACCCCATGTTGGTGACTGGTCTAAAGACCAGAAGACAGGAAGTCTTACAGACTGGAGCAAAACATACGAAACTAGCTGGAGCCACAGGGCAAGAGGAAGCTAAAGGACAATTTCAGTTCTGATGTGCTGAATATTTCAATGGATCCCTGCCACAAGCATGGGTGATGAACACCTCTGAATGTCACACCCTCAAATGGATGACCAGAGACATGCAGGATGACATGGACTCTGGTGGAGGTTAGATGGACTCCACCCTCTGTACTGCATTAGTCATTTGACATTAAAATTGTCCAAGGTCTAACAAAGAGACTGTAGAGAACATCTGGCCTTGCTGGGGTATGTGCTTTTCCATCTTTAATCTGTCTTGCTTCTAGGCCCTCTGCCTCTGTATTTACTGTTGTCTGGCCTAGCCATGATCAGTGCTTTGGCTGCTTCTGCATCTAGTAACAATAAAAGCCCCAAATCACCTTGCATTTGCTCTGCATAGCAGTAAACATCATAGGTTTCATCTGGCTCACGGACACCGTAGGTCCTCACTCCTGGAAATTCATCCTTGTCACCATAGCAGCGCTCCCGGGGCCAGTGGATGGGGTATCTGGGGAAGAGAAGGTGTGTAAGGAATGGGGTAGCAGGACCCTGGTAGCCGCAGCAAGGCTGGGAGAGAGCTGTGGAGCACTGCGCAGTGTGATGATTTATGGCTTTCCCTGGGTTATGGGGAAGGGGAAGGATGATCTGCTGTCCTGCCTTGCCTCTGATGGTCCTGAGCACAGCAGGTCCCTGGGAACACTGGCCAAAGACATCAGGCCAAGGTGCCTCCCTGGTAGTGGATGCACAGCTCGGTTGAGCGACACTTGTGCATCTTGGCATAGCATCTGTTTTGTTCAGGGAGGATGAAGGATCAGAATTAAGCCGTTGTCCACGCAGCTGTCACCACCAGCTGAGGAGGACAGTGGTCACTCTGATTTCCTACTATAGATTTCCTCCTGGCAGAGAGTGCCTTGCAACCCACCACCTCCCTCTGCACACCAGCAATTACAACAGCTGCTATTTAGCAACTGTTTCTCAACCGTTTTCAGTCAGTGGCTTCATTACAGAAGCCCTTCCCTAATGACCCTGCTGTGGCTTCCCTTTCCTCTCCACCGTTCATTACCTGACAGTCTGATCAGCCAGCCAGCCAGCATCACACTGCTCGTACCCATCCTCGTAGGCAGCTTGCAGCTGCTCAGGAGTAGCAATGACAGCACTGTTCTGGATACAGGCCTGCTTTGCTTTCTCGAAGTTCAAGGTGTACCTTGTGGAGATTGCTCTGTAGTGGAATACAATGCCTGGAAAACACAATAGGCATCACTCACGCGTCTGCCAGAGAGCAACCAGCCCCTTTCCTTCCAAAGAAGTTGGGGTTTCAAAGAACAGCTACTACATGTCAAGTAGAAACAATGAACTATTTCTGGTGATTATCTGTATCTGAGCATCTCAAGCCAAGGGTGAATTGTCGGGCTGCTTTCACAGGACCTTGCAGAGCACATTGGTGACCTAGGACAATGACTGGTCTCCCATGGTGCGGTAACAAAGTCATGGTGCGTTAAAAGCCAGTACTTGAATAGCACTGTGAACACTGGGAGGAAACCCATCTCCCAGAACACAGAGCTATATCGCTGTCAGAAGGACTCAATGCTTTCCTGATACAGCTCTGTGCAGCATTTTAAAAGCATGGTTCAGAAATCAGCCAGTGGGGCAGAGCAGGGACGTGCTGCTGTGCAGGTTTGAAAGCTGTCACCCCCAAAGGTCCCGCACAGGACCAAGGGTGCAGAGTGTCAATCATGGTACAAATACCCAGGAAACAATAACAAGAGGCAAATATACTTAAAATATCCAGATCTGCTGCTGCAAACATATCCAAGTGTATTTTTTTGATGAACAGTGATCTTTATAAAGGATGGGTATTGATACACTCTGGTCTGGCCTCAACAGACTTTAAGTCAAGTGGAAAATTCACCAGGAGGTAGTGAGGGGGCTCCCAGTCTCCACTGTCAGATATGTACTCCAGTGCACGTGAGCAGCAAAGACCTGCTGGTTAACTGTTGTAGTGGAAGCTATATCCCTGTCCGACACTGAAAGCATAAACCAAGGTAAAGATAAGGATTGTAGGAAACTTTTATTTTTTCATCCACCTATTACTAGGATGAGCTTTGAAAGATGATGAGGAAAGTTTTTCCAGAACAGACCAATTCTCCACCTGAGGGCATCCCATCTCCTAAAATGTTTGGAAGAAATAAAAGGTCTTATAATGGCCCTGTTCCAGCTTCATTCCTCTGAGCAATAGCCCAGTGTATCCAGTAACACCTCCTGCTAAGGATGTCATCTTGCTGTCTCTGCAACTCACCTTCTGCCAGAAGAGTCGTTTTATTGCCATATATTCTGCCATGAGTCATTTTACTGGTTTGTTTAGTCTGGTCCTAGCCTGCTAAAATAAATACTTGGCCCATGGCTTCTGCTCACCTGCCCATGGCCTTATCTGTGACCTGACCAAAAGTGTTTATGCCTATGGGGAGAGCAGTACCTCCTCTGCTCATATATTTCTTCCTCCCTTCTGCCCAGGCCAGGCAGCAAGATCTTGAGAGGAAAGAGCAAGGGCAGGATCTCACCTTTCACTAGGACCTCTATTGTGTCTTGTCTGTCCTCAATCCCATACATCACTTCACAGCGATAAATCCCAGTGTGGTTGGATCTCAGTGCTTTGATTTCCAAGGTAGCATCAGTGGGGATGGCAGGGTAGTTGGGCAAAGAGATCGCCTCCCTGTACTCGGTGTTGAGCCGGATTTTCCCACCGGTGGCCACTAGCAAGACAACTTCGGTCCCATTTGAGAGTTTGCTCCATTTGATCCGTGGGGTCAGCAGAGCACTGGTGTCCTGTTCCTCTGGGATGTTGAAGTAACAGGGGATGTTCAGGGAGCTTCCCAGGACAACACGCAGGGGAGACTGCTCAGGTATCTTCACTTCCAGGCCGTCACTACTGTCTGCCAGTTCCCAGACAAAGCAATGGTTACGTCAATAACGCATTTAATCCCAAACATCCAGTGCTTCCATATGCTCCATGCCTGTATCTGCTTTGTAAACCTGTACCCATATACTCAGGCATACCCTTTTTGGTCTAGTATGCTGAAAATAACTTGCAAAAGGGAAGTTACAACCATGATCCTTGTGCCATGGTTGCTTTTGGGATTTGGACCAGTGCTGGATGTGGGAATGAAGAGAGTGAAGGGCTCTAGTGCAGTGTAGCTGCTGCCCATGTTATGAGATCACACCTCACAGGGTTTAAGAAAAGGGAATGCCGAAATTCCCTTGGCTTCCCTGTAAATCTGCCTTTGCCTGGAGCTATCTGCCTGGCTCCCCAAGCACAAAAACAGTGACAGGCTATGGCACATCAGCCATGCAAAGGGAAGAACCCTGTGTGCACACAGAGATCTTGGGCACACTTATTTCTGGCAGCTGCCCACACTTGGGAATGGGACCAGAGTGCAGCACGTTGCTCAGCCCCGCTTTCCCACACCCTGGGGCACGTACCTGAGAGCTCCACAGAGGTGGCTGAGGTGATGACTCGCAAACACACAAACACTAATAGTAAAGTGGTCATAGTTTACCTGCAAGAAACAACACAGGGAGAAAGGATTTATGACAGCTCTATGTTCAGAGGCAGCTGAGTGCTGCAGGTGCTGCTGTGGGGCAGTGCAATGCTTTCAGCTGCCCCTTAAACCTCCTACATGTGCCTGGCAGTGAAAGCCAGTCCTTGGGGAAGGACACTGTCTCAAAGTGCTTCTTGCTTCAGGAAATGAGTCCATGAGACAAATAAATAAGGTGCTCTGCTATGTACAACAGGCTGAAGTGTTATTATATGTCACCTCTTATTTTGCTCTCCCATTCTCTCTCTTGTGATTCAATGTTCCCTGTGGAGGAGAAAGACAATTTTCCAACAGATCTTCGCACTTATTAGGCATTTACTCAAGAGGGACCATCATGACCACTAAGCCTTTGCCTCAGAACAGGAGCTACCCCTCATCAGCATCCTCCATCCAAGCCAGCACTGGCTCTCGGGCCAGATGGTTGGATGAATTTTGTTACAAAGTTTGCAACGCTTTGGTCCAATACTCTTGCACTGACAACAGACATAGCCTTAACTGCAGATGGATCCTGCACTGATATAAGAAATCCACAGGATGCAATTCTGGGCATCTTAACTCCACCATAAAAATATTCTCTTGGGATCTCTCAATTAATCAGAGTGACCTGCTACTTCTGAAAACTTTAGGAAAGGAAAGGAGCATCCTCCTGACATTGAGTGGCAGAAGCAATATAGGGAGGCCAACTAAATTACCTAACTGGATTATCATCCACTATAATATCATGGGATTTTAAATAGCCATAAATTCTCAAGTTGGTTTTAATATTTCAAATAAAACCCATGTCCTCTGGCAACAAACCATTGTTTGGCATCACATTTCAGCACTGACTCAGAAGGAAGGACCACACCTACTGAATCACTGGTGTTTCCTTTAAGGTCACCTGTCCAAATATTGGTTGTTTAACTCCCGTGATCTAGAAAGAACCCAGCTGACTTCAGCTGACAGGGAACATTCTGAGTATACGCCTATAGACCTTGCAGAAAGTCCATCAAATATCCTCACTGGCACAAGAAAAAGCCAAAAATAAACCTCATCCTGTACAGTCCAGCATTAGCCTTTCACTTAATGAAAAAGTAGACCTGCATGCACTCATTCATTTCAACCTGACACATCACAAAATCTCATCTTTGTGAAATCTTTAGTTAACAGAGACAGCTATGCTGGCAGAAAATGGGACAGAACAGGACTGGAACACATTGGCAGAAAAGCATGGAGGCTTGAGTTTGCAGCTGTAGAGCTGAACAAGGTCAAATGGACATACCTCAATTTCTGCTGGGCCTGGGAAAAAAAAATCAGGTAAATGCCAACCTCAGGGAGAAACCAAGGAGTTGTGTGTCTGTTTGGGTATCTCTGCCATGAAGAACAGTATCTCCGTAAACAATTTATTATGAACCTCTTCTGCAGCATGACAGCTGACTTCACCTTTTCCCTCTCCTGATGGCCAGGACCAAGCGAACTGCCATGCTGCAGAGGCGGTCAAAGTGTTTGGCAGTCAGTACCTGGACAATGGCAGGGGGACGTGCCCGTAGGATGGGCTGTGAGGGGACAATGAAGTGCCTTCTGCTCATCAGTAAGCAAGGAGAATTGGAAACACCATCTGCTACAGATAAACGGTCTGAAATCAGCTTGGCTAAACAGCTGTACCCAAGAGTCCTCAAAGAGCTGGCTGAGTAAATTGCTGGCCCACTGATGTTCATTTATAATCCACGCTGGAGCACTGGGGCAGGTCCCAAATACTGGAGCACTGTGCCAATAGTCAGCCAAGATATACAATGATGAGCCTCATAAATACACACTAGTTTGATTGACATAAATTCTAGGCAAAATAATGGAAAATCTGATACAGACTTCAATTCATTAAGCACTGAAGAATAGGTGTAATATTAATCTTAGTTGAGGCACTTGTATATAAAACAGGTGCTTCCAAACTTGATTTTATTAGTTGGCATGATTCTGTTTGTCTGATAAAGCTGCCTGCATGGTTGTAACATAATGTAATTAGATTTTTATAAGGTTTGACTTTCACGGGGTTCCATGATATGAAGATATGTAATATCACTAGTACATACATTAAAATGGCTTGGCAGTGGCAGAAGCCTAGCTGGCAGGTCTCTGAAAGGAGCCATCTGAGGGACACTGATGTTGAGGGAGGTATTTCTAATGGGCATCTACAGGGGTCAGTATTAGATACAATGTGTTTCCAAATAGACTATACTTTAATAGAATCAAATATAAAATTATACAAGGGATGCAGAACATGCCTGACAATGGGATGTTGTGTCCTAGGAAGAGTCACTCAGAGGAGCTACTGCCTTCATCTGACATAAACCCGAACAGGAATAACTCTCTATGCATCAGTGGTGAGCAGCAGGAATGCTGTGCGCACCTCCGGGGTGGCATAAGGATATCAGAAAAAGATGGTGCAGAATATATCCACTAGCAAGGATCTGAGGGCTGGAGGAAATGCCTTAGGGGGGGAAACTAGGAAGTCTGAATTTAATTATTATAACAACAACACACAAAAAAAGACTGAGAAGTTGACAACAGTGCACAAATATTGTTTCAAGCAGAAGCTTCTGATGCTAAAGGGCTCTTTGATCTAACAAAAAGTCTTCACCAGAACTAATAGCTGGCAGCCATACGCCAGGCAAACTCAAATGGGAAACAAAGCCCACATTTTAAACAGAGGGTGATGGATCATTGGAACTGATACCAGGGGAAGCAATGGAGTTTCTATGCTTCGAATCCAGACTTCAAGGCTTCTTTGGAAGACATGGCTTAGGCAAACACAAGTTCATGGGCTCAATACAGAGGCAACAGGGTGAAGTTTAAGGGGACTACATTCACAGGAGTTCAGCCCAGAACGGTCCCTTCTGACATTAAAATTCATGAATACAAATGTATCACTGTTTCGATCTCTGCTCTTGTATTATTCATCTTGCCTGGCTTTAGGCAGTACAAAGAATCATGTTTATGAATATCACACACATTTTTTACCTGCCTTGTAGGATCTAAGGCAAAAGAGACGTCCTACAAAATTAACCCCCTTCCCTGCTCAATCGCAGCCACCCATGCTTGAAGTCTGCACAGGCGAGGCATCCCCCATCTCTGTGTCAGACAGGGAGAAAGGGATGCAGGGGTAAGCTGCCAGTGGAGGTTAAGGGCTTAACCTGTATTTTGGGGAACATCTCCAGGTTATAAACCAGTCACTGCTAACAGATGAAGCACTGCAGAAAACTTGAAGCAGACACAGCTTCTGCATTTTGGTATATCTTTAAGCTTTAGGTGAAAACGGAAGTCTACTCTCAAGCATATTCTTGTTCAGTTAAAGGAATGCTTTCTACAAGAACAAACAACTGTGCACCCAGAGCCCTCCTAGAGTAGGTCACTGCTTTGACTATGGACCAGCCCAACACTGACTGAGGACTGTCTCCCTGGAATAAACTGAGATTGTGGGGTAGGCTCAGATTATTTCTACTTGCACCATCCCAAACCTGCCATTCCAGTGGATTTCCTCCATTCTGATCCTCTGGATAAAAGGAGAAATAGGAAGGAAAAGATCATGTGAGTCCTGGGAGCAGGGGTGGGCCCTCCAGGGCGGAAGGCACTTGGTGGGGATTCGGGTAAAGGACACTCTCCTAGCCATCAGTAACTAAGTCTTTAGTCATGATACCTGCTCAAGCATTAAATAAAAGCTCTTACTTCACCAGGCTCCTTAAATCAGGTACCTTTCAGCAGGCTCTGCATTTTGCCAGAATCCAGGTAAGCTGAACAGCCCTGAGTGTCATGTGATAAACTCAGCCAAGAGAGGCAGGCAGCTTTAGACCTGAATTGCCTACTAGAGAATAGAAACATCCTAGAACATGGAAATGGAGCTGTTTAAATAAAATGGGAGCTGGCTGGCTGAAAAGACTTTTAGGGTCTGTGTCTACAGCAAACTGGCATTGTTCAGAGTCCCACACTGTTGTTATTTCTGTGTACCTTGGCAATGGGTAGGAGGAGAGCAGGTTCATCTGTGCAACAGTTCAAACAAAATGCCCTAAACAGAGGAAATTCATGTTGTACCAAAAGCTAAGACAAGCCCATGTACTCCTAGTCTTATTCATGCTTTATGCTGATCTCTCACAAGGAAAAACAACCTCATATGATAACAGCTGGGACTAGCAGCATCTTTGCAGTTTTGTTTAGCTATGGAGAAAAAACCCAGCCTTCTCTTATCCCACAGAAGCCCAGAGGCAATGGTTTTTCCTTGTTAGCAGTGGTTAAACAAATGACAATAACAATGTTTTGGGTGTATTCTGTGAAAGTGTTGACTCCCTGCCAGTAAGAAACCCAACCTACTCCTCAGGGTGCTGTGTGCAATGTTGATCTCCATTTTTCATTCCCCTTCAAGCATGCCAAAGAGATCCAACCCTGAGTCTGCACACAGCTCTTGTCGGGATTCACTATGGTGTCAATGCCTTTGATTAACATCCTGTTGTTACAGCAATGGCTCCATGCTGCAATACTTTCACTCTACTTTCTCTCCAGTGGGATATCCAAGCACATGATAACAAGCAAACAGCTGCTTGAAGGAGCAGTTCTGGAAGGAAGGAAGCAAAGGCAGCGGTCTGTCTGAGCAGACACGGATAGCACAGATGATGGGGACCTGGTTTGTCTAGCCGAGGGAACTGGGGAGGTCATTCCTCTCATTCTAAAGCAACATTTAAAATAGATTATATAGCACCTTATTATATATACCTCAAAACATATGACCCCTCTCCTCTGACTGCCAGAGAAGAGGAGGGTGATTAGCTCAAGTGTGGATGTTGTCTCTACAGAGGTGTGAATTCAGATTAGATGAGCTGTGCCCAAGGAGCATGAAGGTACAGTTCAGTGCATGGGAGAATTGCCCTGGAGCAGTGTGTGCTTGCTGAGACAGGATCTGGCACAGAGGAAATATATTCAGGGATAAAAAAGTGCCTGAGGAAAGGCAGAGTAAAGCTTGGAGCAGGCTAAACCACAGGAGGAACATCCCCTGCTCAGCATCTTATTGATGGTCCCCAACTATGGCTGAATGGCTAAGTAGAGAGGTGGACCCCAATTTGTTGGGGATACAGTCAATATCCCTACCATATATGTCATAAATAACACAGACTTCTGTAGATAACTTAATCTGGCTACTTTTTTGAAAATAATTGAGGTAGCCTGGCTACTAGAAAAAGGTGAACTACTCAACCCATAGGAGCTATCAGGTCACTCCTGACAAACTCCAGTTCAGTTGCAGGGTCCTTAACTTCTAGTAGAAAAAGTCACATTGAAGAGAAGTTCTGCAGACACTTTGGTGGAGCACCTGCAAGGGTGACTACTAAGACATGATTGTCCAAGCTTTAGTGGGGAGCACTGGGAGGGACTCATTCTTGCAGCACAGAGCCCTACACACAAACAGCAATGATCATGTTATGCTTTCTGCAAGGTCCATGCTACAAAAACACCTTCCAGCCCTGCAGATTATTTTCTTGCAAAAGTCCATTTGCGCTTGCTGTGTGAGTGGCTGGAGCAGGCAGCTTTTGTGGTGAGAAGAGAGGACGAAGTAGGACAAGTTACACAAGGTCATGGCTATGCCTCTGCATCAGAATAACTGCCCCTGTTCAGAGAATCAAACAGTTTGGATGAACAAGAATCCAACCAAACTGCCACAAAAATCCCAGCCATCCTCCCTTCTCTAACCAATGACCAAGACAGAAACAAGGCCCTCTCCAATTCAGCCTGGGCCAGGAAGAATTCAGGAAAAGCTCTTGCCTTTCCAAAAAAGACAGAGTTGGGAAATGCTGGTAGGCTCAGGAGCTCTCCACCCCAGAACAACTGGCCCTTTCACTGAAGTTTATTGCCACTTTATTTTATGCCTAAGGCCGTGCTTCTGTATCAGATTGTGTGCAGACTGTCCTAAATTGGCTGCATATAAATATGTTTATTTGAGAATCTAAGTGTGTGTGGAGGGAAGTGGGTACATATATGCAGACAGGTTTAATCTCTTGCTCTTCCAACCCTGTCCCCAGATTTTCAAAGGACTGAAGGATCTGGAAGGAGCAAGAAAAGGAAACGTCACTGCAGTGAAAGTCCAACAAAGTGCCTACACAGTAAGACTCTATAGTGGAAAATAGCCAGATGGCCCATTTGCAGCACGGTCTAACTTGTTTGCCTACTGGAAAACATTTTCTGTTTCAGTCTATTTCAACTGAGTGCCATCTGCAGTTTCTCCTGTGGCCTTTCTTGTTCCAGACCATGTTAATCACCCTTGTTGCAATTCAATTTATTATCATCACCTTTAATTCTGCTGTTGTCCTTTTTTTTTTTTGGGGGGGATGGGTCATTTTAAGCTTCCTTCTTTCTCAATTTTGGAAGACCTTTAATACACTTACATGTTTTTTCTGGCAGCTAATAAAATGCCATTCATTACCTAGAAGATATGCCTGGGCATAAAGGTATTTCCAAAGACAATATTTCCTTTAAAATTGTGGATATAAAGAGGGTCCTGAACAAGAGTCAAAACCAGCACTACTCATTTAACCTTGGATTCTCTCTCTCCAACTGGTTTTCCATCCCCTGTTTACTCCCATCAGTGAACAGACCTTAGTTCATCTAGGACACATGGTAACGTCCATCCAGCCTTATTTCAGCTCTATTATTTTCAGGCAACAGCACTGGGGACTAAGGGTTTGGTGAGGTCTGAGGCGACACCATCACCCAAAAGAGATATCAGGAGGGTTCTCATGTATGTTTAGACAGTATGTCCCACATCCTTGTAGGCTTCAGTGACAAACGGTGGTTTCTCCAGCATATAAAACTACAGACTGTTCCTCTATGATCTCTATGAACAAACACTTTATTCTCCCTCTGTGTGTTCCCAGCCTCTGTGCAGGACTGAGGGCTTTTCTGTTAAAAACCTCAGCCTGGTCCAGGAAATGGGAGGGAAAGAAGGGGGAAAAAAAGTGAGGGGGGTGGGCAAAACCAGTTTTATTTCTTCTTCTTTTTTTTTAAATAAGGCAAACTTTGGAACTGAAATATGGCAATAAATGCACTCCTGTGATTTTTCATGTTTTTTCAGCTGTAAAGAAAATAGGAGAAATATTCCATTCTGTCTGGCTTCCAAACCATTCTGAGAGTAACGTCTTTATGTACAGAGCAGCTGGGATGCTGCTCCCGCCTGTTCTGTTTCTGAAACCATCCCTGTAACAATAAAGTTGTGTTGCCTGGGGCTCAGTATTGGGGCCAGTTCTGTTTAATATCTTTCTCAATGATCTGGATGAAGGCATCGAGTGCACCCTCAGTAAGTTTGCAGATGACACCAAGTTGGGTNCTTGGAGGTATTTAAAAGATGTGTAGATGTGGCACTTAAGGACATGGTTTGGTGGTGGACTTGGCAGTGCTAGGTTAACGGTTGGACTTGATGATCTTAAAGACCTTTTCCAACTTAAATGATTCTATGATTCAAAGTTCTTTTTTCCCCAATCAGAAAGACACACAACAGTAACTGCTCAGATATTTTGTGATCAAGGGATATAGTCCTCCACACGCTGACAGACTTGCAGCACTGGCTGATTGGATTGCTACAGGAGATGACAAGCTGATAACACTGAGGCATTCTTACTGCATAAGGCACAAAACAGGGAACATTTGTTGAAGACTAGGAATAATGTCAGGTTTCACGTCAAGCCTCAGCTGTCCTCAAGCACCCCTTGCTACTGCAGGCATGAACATGGTCAGACACAGCTCTGCTAATATACCCTGGTGATGGTATCAGTGTGCCCTTCAGCCACAATGTGTGGTCCAGAGCTCCTCTCTGTCCTCCTCCACAAAGAACTAAAGTTGCCTGGACCTGTAATTTTCGTTCTATGCTATTCCATTTTCAGTGTCTTTATGAGTTTTCTTTCAATAAAAGAGTTGCAGCCTATTACAATTTGACTGTTTATCTAATTATATTGCACATACACTACAGGAAAAGCCAAAATAACCAAGGATGTAGGGACATGCTTTCAATAAGCAAGATGCCACAGGAAATCTTAGCAAAACCTAACAAGTCATATGCTAGGTTCAGTTAGTGATCCAAGCTCGGACGTATGGTCTAGAACAAACACCCTACTGAACACAAAAATCTTTATAAGCATTTATCTCTTTTCTGTATCTACCACAGAACAGCTGTCATTCTCCCCTGATTTACACTCCATTAACTTCAGCAATATTTCTCCTTTTTTGTTTTTTCTTTTTTTTTCTTTCTCCTGAGAGATCAGAAGCAAGCTAAACACACAGGCTCCCGAACAGCAGACACCCATACCATCGGCCACCCCAAAACTAACTCTCTCGCAGGGAAACCAGAACTGTCTGTCACTGGCAACACACACACCAGCAATTTTCCTACCCTTCAAGGACAGAGAAATTGCAGAATGTCAATTATGGCAAGCAGATGACAGCTGGAGCCTTTCATGCAAAGTGTGGGATCTGCACCAAGTCCTGAGCTTCCATGGTTCTGAGTGTCTGCTCATATGGAAAGCAAAAGCCACATTCAAACAGCCCCTAGAGCCTCTAAATTCAAGGGAACAATGAACCTTTGAGACTAGCTGGGGCTCACACTCAAAATCCTCTCTACTCCAAGGGGAGAAAAAGAGCAATTAATCTCCTTATAAAATAGATGTCTTGGTTGAGAACCTTTAAAGAGTGGTTCAGCCATTTCTCTATTGGCTAGTAAGGGAGCCTGGAGCACTGTTAGACGTCTAACTTTTAGGGTGATTATGCACTTCATAAAGCCCCTTATACCTTATTTTTACGCCGAACAGTTGGATGTAATTGGGATGTATCCTTTTGCTTGAAAGGAAGAATTTAATCTACAAAGAAGTAATGGAATTTGGAAATCTCTTTCCTCTTGGATATGCTGTCTCTGGGAATGACAATCACCCATCACCCTTCTTTGGTAGCAAGAGGCAGGTAAACAATTGTAAACCAGGGAAAGAAAAAAACAATCTACACTTGTTTTCTGGAGCTGCTGTTAGCCTTGAGCAAAGCTCCTCTAGGCACAGGAAGGAAACCCACCAAAACACAAAAGAAGAGAAACCAGATCTACCCTGGATGTCAGGTGTGAAGATGATAGCTTGGGCCGTGATCCAAGGAAGTCAAGAACAACCTCTTCAAGTGACAACTTCTTCCATGCAAATGCACTGGCTCACTATAAATCCCACTGAGAAATACAAAAGCTGTTGTTCCTGTGCACCTAGGATCCAAGTTATCTAAGCCTAGTATAGAGCAGGAGAAAGGGAAGACTGAGGGACCTGGAGAAACCTCATTCTATTGACTTGTTAAGGCTGCTACCATTTACCTACTCTACATCACCACATAACCACCTGCTCCAAGCAGGCATCAGCTAAACAGGCAGGTAGGTCCTCCGCAGGTGCTGAGAGAGTTAGTGTGGGACGGGTGAAGCTCAGCTGAACAACAGCAGCTACTTGCCTCAGTTGGGGATAGCTTATTACTTTGCTGGAGTGTGTGAATGATGCACAGGCTGCGCTGGAGATTTTCACTTGTGCAGAATTTGACTTTTCACTTGTTTCATGAGTAGGCTGAAACCTCATTTGTGCAAAGAAGCACAAATTCGCTGGTTACAGAACAAGACACAAACATGACTGCAGAGAAGCAAATCTCTGCTACGCTGATAGAAGATTCATGCGTATCTTCTGCCTTGCTTCCCTTCTGCTCTGACCCAGCTCAACCCTTCAGAAGGCTGGTTTTCCAGAAATCCATAGTGCCTTTGAAACCATGTTTTAATACAGAATCCATAGGCATGGAGACCTAGGTCTTAACTGACTTTGTTAGCTACTGCCCAAATCTGACATCTGTTAATACTCTGCTACCCAAAATAACCTTGGATGCAACATATGTTCTCCTAAGAAATGTGATGTGAAAGTTCACCTAACAAGGCATTGGGGAGGACTGGAAGAGACATGAAGCTGGTCCCTGTCAGCTTCACAATGGTAAAGATTTTTCCTCTTGCTGTGCTCCAGGTAGAGAGAAAGCATCACACTGTCTTGAAAAGTTAACCAACTTAGGAGATTCAAGGTGAGAACTACAAGACTATGTGCATGGCTGCCGGGCCTCTCTAATAACTGCACATTTGGGTCATGCTAATGACACGTAGTGTGACAATATTTCTGATTAGTACCAGTTGTGTAATATTGTGCATAGCCTCGGCTTGCATTAATGTCCATTCATGTGAATAGGCACCTCTTATAAGATACATAGGCTGCAACAACCTCTTGCTAAGGACATCTTCTGCTGATGTGCTATGTGCATCATGCTGCACCATGATCTTTCATGGGGCTGTCCATGCTAGGAATACACGCAGCTGGTAATACTAAACATCTTCACACTGTCACAGCTTGGACGCAAAAGAGATAGGTGAGCAATCATATCCTATCTGGCCTTTGCATTACCAAGTATTGCATGCTGCTGGTGCCTAACAGCAGTAAAAGCAACCTTCCATCCAACCTGGAGGTAGAGCTTCCAGTTTCTTCACAGTCTCAGTGTCTCCCTCGTTTTGCTCCCCATTTTCTCTTTCCAAAGTTGGCACCTGAAAGTTTTCTCTGCATTAATTCCAGACATTGTGTAAACACTGTGCTTAGATTGACTTAAATGAGGCTGTTTCAGCCCTAGCTTTCCTCCCAATTAGATTTCCTGTCTCATAAATTCAAGACATGCACAGTTTAGCTTTGCTGGGAAGGTGGAATCTTGACTCAATCCTCCCTTTGGGATGACCTGGAAGACAAAAGGGCAAATGGCATGGGAGAGGACCTGGGGCTTTCTGGTTACTGGCTGGAAATGGGGGAGACATCCTGCCATGTGCTGTTCAGGAGGTATTGTCAGTAGTCCAAGTGAGTGTTACTACTTGCCATAAGTAATCTGCAAGATTTGAAATCTACCAACCTGTTGGCATTTTTTTCTTCATAATCCCAGAAGATGGAGAACCATCTTTTCCTACTGAGCAGATCACTGGCATTTTCAGTGGAGAAGCAAGGGAATACTATTTTCTCCTATTTCCAGATGTTCAAATTCTTTGTGACTCTTTAGAAAGGTGCATGGATATCAAACATTCACATGCACTCCTGTCCTGGCAAGCAGAAAGAGCCTCCTAGGAGTGAAAGAGCCTTTTCTCTTTAATTCACAAGTCTCCAGTCACTAGGACTTCAGATAATTCTTTTGTCAGTAAAGTGCACTCCCAAACATAATGCAAGTGTAGGTTTGCTACTACTTACGAAGGCTTTCACACACCCCATAGCCCAAAGAAGGGTCTGTACCAAAACATTGGGGTAGGTTTTCCTGAAAGTTGTCTGCTGTCTGGGATCAATATCGTGAACCTCAGTTCTGGAGGCACTGGACTGGCTTTGCATTCCAGTTTATGGAGAGGGCACACAGTATAAAGAGAGACCACAGTCTTCACATTCAGACTATAATGAGGGTTTTGCTGCCTTGGCTGTGTTGAGGAAGACTCTCCTACTTCTCAGTTTCCTCTGCCAGCAAACCTCTGACAACTAGACTGAGCACAAAACAGCCATGCCAGCTTGTACTAATCTAGGAGATTGAATGGTACAGGAAGGATTAAGAAAGAGAAGCAGCTTTTCACTCCCATCTATGGTTCTAGGAAAGCTTAATCAATGGCTGGGCATTGCACTCCATGAAACCACCCCATGCGTGACAGCAGGAGAATGGATCGCTGTCTCCTCTCATTTCCTCCTAGACCAGCTTCCCCAAGCCCACTTTGTCCCATTCTTGACAGTTTTAGCAGTGGTGGAAGATTATGAGGACCATGGACAATGCACTTCCCCTCACCTCCCTTCCAGGGACTGAGTCACGCAGCAGGAGGGTGCTGAGCAGGGGCAGTGTAGGTGCCTACTGTCTGGCTGTACAAACCAGGGGCTTTCCTGTAAGTGATTGGAGGGTTTAAGACCCTGATAAAATCTCACCAGTCTATCTCTTCTGTCAAGTTTTTCCTTTATATTCATCCCCAGTCATTCCTCCAACCAGTGCCATCTCATAGCACCTGGTAGACCAGCATCCCTGTACAATTCCTTCCTTTTCTGTGTGCTCAAACTGTTCACGTACCAGGAGACCATTCTGGCATGCAGTGCCCTCTTCCCTCTTAGCCAAGACACACACTGTGTATTTAACTCAATTTAATTGGCTCAGTCAATAAGGTCCCTGTTTAAGTCAATGTTTCTCCGTTTCTTTTGGGGGATGGAGGTACCACAAAGTACAGTCGTCTGCCCTGTCCTACACCATTTGTTCCAAGGGGATTTCACCATGTTGGGAACACTGAGGATGCTCAGCTCTCCTTGCTAGGGGCAGTCCTGTTGGACACGGACACTCATCCACTGCTCCTATTCACTTGTCAAGTCACTTTATCTGAACAGTAATTCCTGCCTTTGGTTCAGCCTGTTCTTTTCTGTTTGGGCAGAAACCAATGGGGACTCCAGGCAGAAAATAAATCTTCCTCTTGTTTTTTTCTACTCTAGTGATGTTTTTGAACCAAGACAAATTGTACAGCGCAAAAAAAAAACATGACAAGAAAGAAGATAATGACAAAACAGTTCACAGCCAAACAAGCTTGTTTTGAGTTTGCCACAGAGAAGGCCATCCATCAGAGACCTCAACAGCTTTAAGTCCAATTTTATGAGACTGGCAGAGAGTTGGAAGAGAAGGAGCAAGGTGATGGAAAAGATGCTTAAGCAATTGTCCTCTTCTAGCCACTGGCCCCTCCATGAAACATGTTGGTCTCTGGGTGGTGTATTCATCCACCCAACAGAAAAGATAACAGAACCCCTCAACATGGGATTGGGAATAACTGGCAGAAGGGTTTCAGTTCCCTGGCTGAGATTTCCATTTTGGGTCAGTCCAACACTTCCTCGAGAAAACCATTCAAACAAACACTTTCAGAAACTAGCAAGAAATACAAAAGGGTAATTTTTTAATCATATGAGACCCATTGTTCAATCCAAAACTGAATCACAGCCTTTTGCTTTTTCCAAAGGAGATCAAAGTGTCTTCACAAAACTCTGCCCACACTGAAAGGTCTGTTCCCTTCAAACGCATGGTGAAACTAGCCTGAAGAACACAGACTTTGCACTTTAAAAACAACCAAACTCTTTGACCTGAATGTTTGTTATGTATATATAGTGCTTTCTCTCTACATATACATGAATTTATAAATGGGCTTAGGTGCGGTATTACTTAGGAAGCAACTGTGATGATGTGACATTGAAAGAAAGAGCAAGACAATTAGCCTCTACAAAACTAGTTTCAGTCTAGGGTCAATGAATGCATATCAATAATCTTTTCATTACATCTCAGCTCTCAGGGCTCCACTGAATTACCCCAGCACAGACAGACAGACAACTGTCTCTGCCTTAAAGGTCTTGCAGTCTAGGAAGTATGCTGCTGACCAAGCCTAGAGAGCACAAATGTGAATTTGGGGAGACCATGGGAATCCTGAATAAAAGCAAGGCTCTTACATGAAATATAAATTCATTCTGTGAGATGTAGACTGCGAAGGGAAAGAAATTTAGCCTTAGCATAAGCCACAGATGTTTGGAGAGCCACTGCTGCTAAGCCCAAATCTACAGTTTGCTAAGCAAAGTCCATATGCTATACATTCAAAAAGAGAAAGCGAGGTATGGAGGAAACCAAACAGTAATTAGATAGGAATACAAAGTTTTCTGAGAGGCAAATAAATTCCTATGTATGAGATGTGGTTGCCCAGTGTTTGGTGAAGCATTCTGTAAAGGCAACAGAAAATGTTTTTCCAGAGGAACAAGGAACAACTTAAAACTAACAGTGGCCACATTTGGGGGAAGAGAAAGGAACCAACACAGATCCCCTTGTAGGCAAAATAACTGCCTAGCAAAGTGTTTCAAACCAGCAAATATGCTCCACCTTTGATGGAGGAGATGTGGGCTTTAAAATGGATCCTGGAACATCCTACTCTGGTATTTTAACTCAGACACAAAACAGTAGCAAGAGGAACTGTATAAAAGTAAAATTTGTTTTATACTATTGGCATAAAAGATCAATTCAAAGGCAAGTAATAATTATGATCTATTTTAACCAAACTATCTTGTAATTCTTCCAGTAAGATGTGCAGGTAAATTATCTGGTAGCCAGATCCAGTTACCACTGGAATCGGTAAAAAAGATGCCATTTACCTCTGAGGTTAGGAACATTAAGCCCACGTTCTGGTATTAAAACCTAGTCTAGACAAGTAACTGCTTGCAAGTCCCAAACAGATAGCAGGGAGAGCTCTCAAAAGGAAGTCTAAATCCCCACAAGTTTGTACAGAGCACTCTGTTTTCAGACAGAAGAAAAATTAATTCCATAAGACAATATAACAAGGAAAATCCTGTTTGGCTTTTACACACAGTATAAGAACTGGATCTAATCATACATAACATTTGGTGCAGTCTGCAGATTGTGGTAATTCCATAGCTGTGCCTGAAAAGCCATCACAGCATTGATCCATATTGATCACACACCATTTAAATAAACCACACAACGGGAGTGATGTTCAATAAAACTAGTTGACAGCTAAATGTTCAAAACAAAAATAATCTCTAACATTCAGGATGAGCATTCCTGCAAACACCATTAAATGTCATACTATAAGTTAATGATTTTTAATGGAAGTGTACTGGGAAGGTGAGGGGCTGCAGCTGATGTTTGTTCTGGCCCTCAAATATTGGTCCATGCAGACCCCAGGCTTGTTGAGCCAATGTCTGGGGCCTCTCGAGCCCCCTCTGCAGCATTGAGGATGTTCAAAAGCCATGTTGGACATCCTCTCCCCTCAGGCTGTGTGCTCTGTGCTTACTCTCTGACAGACTCAATGCAATCTCCTTCCTACCATAAGGATGTCACAACAGAGAATGAAAAATATCAGCAAGTATCTGGAGAGCAAGAGAAACAAACCCCACTGGTCATTAACAAAAGTAGCAGATGGCTTCTAAATTGAGCTTTAAAAATCTTGAATACAAGTTTTGATACAACAGCAAAAGATACAGTGCATTCTTACATGGATGCTGTGAGATTTCTGGGAATGTCAAAATTGTTTAGTAAAACTCTGATAGCCTGCCAAATTGTCCACAGTATTTCAGAATTTAAAGATGCAAATGGATGAGCAAGGCACCTAATGGAATTTGCAGAAGTGCTTCTCTGTGTCTTCAGGCACTTTGCTGCTTCTGCAAAATGTGGCCTTGAGTCCCTCAAGCAACTTCTGGAAAAGGACATAATTTTATAAGGGAGATAAATCCAATCAGCTATCTGAGTGTTTAATGACCCTGATTCCCAATCAGTTTCAAAATATTATTGTTTAATTACACCAACAACACAGATGAGAGAGCCATCTCTGACAGATGAGGCACCACAGATCTACAGAAAAAGAGTCAGGTGCAGTTGCAGTTGCAGAACAGAGAGCAATCCAGTCGGAGAATAGAAGACATTGGAAATGAACTGTGCCAGCATTGAAGAGAACGTGCTGACCAACGTATTTGAGTGTCTTCACGTTCACCAGCACAGGTAATGGAGGCATGAGTAAAACTTAGCATTATTCTGAGACCGCAGTATGAGAAAGATGTTTCCATTTTAAGCACGAGCAAACCCAACCTTCTTGTCTTTGATGCTAGACTATGATTTTGAAGCTGCCAAAACACCCTCTCTCCAACAATACGTGAACAGATGAGCTGCCATGGAGGATACAGGGGGAGCAGAGGACCTTAGTGCCTAGGAAAGAAAGGGCTGAGCTTAATATTCATAAAGTATGCAGGTTTATGTTGATGTGCTTATTCAAAGTAGAAGGCCAGTGGTAATTGTATGAAACTGGCCAAAACAAGAGCGGAAGTGAGGTAGCCTGTGTGGATTGAAAATCTGGAAAAGGGCTTGTGTTAGCCAAAGCATCTCTGTTTTCCAGTGTTCTCAGCTGCTCTTGGAGATAGCACCTCTGCCTACAAATGTACCTTAACTAAAGGAGAACATCTGGTGGGGCTAGCAGGAGGAGGGACAGAAGATTATTAACTCTTTGAAACAGGGCTCTAGGGGAAAATACAGTTTCCCTAATGGAGAACGTAGATGAAGACTGAGGGCACTTGCCCTAATTTGTTCCAGGGGAATGTCACTAGGTACTGTAGACAAGACTGAGCTGGCTGCCACCCGGCTAAGCGCCATGCCATATCAGTGTGATGTCCAGCAGAGGCCCGCTCACCCAAGAACTTATCTCGCTTCTCAAGAAGGTTTTGTAGCCCACACTGAATTCAGTGCTGTCTTGGTCCGAGTGGTGATGGTGCCTGGGCTAGCAAATTCAGTTACTTTGGGTATGTTAGTGAGAGCTGGAAGCAGAGCATTGAAGATGAACTGAAATAAAGACCTTGGTTGACTTTCGGATCTTCATGCCCGTAACCCACATGCCTGCCTGGATACAGCAAAAGAATGGCTCAAAACAGCATTCCCATACTTCAGAAAGGTATAAAGAAAGGTACACAAGCCTACTGGTGTACCGATACGGGAATAATTTTTGCAGATGAAATGGGTCCAACACTGCACAGCGCTGTAGTCACAGGGGCATGCTGGGCTTGGTCTGGAGCATTTAAAAACACTGGACAGATTCAGAGCTGAACAATAAGAGCAATGAAGACCCTTCTGTACTCTGCTAAACACGACTCAACATTATTGGTGGTGCTGAATCATTTCATGCTCTCCTATAACAGGCAGGAAACCATATATTGAGACTGGAAGGTGATCTCTGCTGTTAGCTAGCAACAAGGAAGTTTTTCAGGAGGTAAACTGCAGGGAATTTGGGAATTGTGAAGGGACAAGGATTTTGCTCTGTCTCTGGCAAAGTGGCTCATGGTCTTGAAGGACACCAGGAAGGGTCAAGATGCCATGGCTAAGAAAAGCGGTGACACTCTTTCGCTACTGACACACAGCGATGGTTGCAGGATAGCTCCAGCTCTGTGGCTGCTGACCGCCCTGTTTTTTGAGAGAAGGTTCAAGTAACAGTGATGAAGAGCTGAGGTGGGAGCCCAGCGTCCCCCGCCCCGCACAGTCCTGCTGTGTCATCTCATGCCAGTGTAGTAGGCAGTATTAGCAGACTAAGTACCCTGCAGTCTAACGGTATCCCTTACATATCAATTACTACAAGGCAGCAGGGTATTATTTATATGATAAGTGCTACACAATACAGCAGGGTAATATTTAGAGGGCAAATACTATGGAGAGGAAGGCTGCAATTTGTTCTGCAGCAGCAGGATGTTCTGTGCACTCCAAAGCACCAAACAGGATTAGGGTGACACTTACATGCCAACTGCTGTATGAGGGCAGGGTATTATTTAAACCCCAGATACAATAATAGGGAAAGAGTACTATTTACTAACCAGACTGAATGCAATAGCAGCAGTGGCAGTAACTGCACAGTATAATTTACAACAGAGGAAAAGACATCATTTGCAGACCGGTTATTACAGAATGGGAGGGTATTCGTTATGGTACAGCACTGAAGTATTACTTTGAAGCTGAGCACTATAGAGGTACAGGGTATTATTTATACACCAAACACCATAGAAACTATTTTTCTAGGGTAAGTAATAGTGACAGTTAATCATTTATACGAAAGCCATCCTGTAATTTCCAATATGTGAACTACGTGATTATTTCAACCTTGGAACTGTGGTACAGATGATGTCATGTTAATTACGCTTAGGTCCATGGCTGCTGTACCACAGGACTGCTAAGCTGGAGTAGTCTTCTGAAGTCAATAGATTTGTGCCAGTAAAACTATTGAATCTGCCCCTGCCCTGTGCAAAGCCTGCAGTGCCCAGGGATTTCCAGGGTTGTGGTGGGTATTTATCCCTGACCCTGTGCAGGATCCCAGCAGGAGCAGCAGGTTTTGCTGTGGATTACAGGTTATTCAATCGCCAGCACAGTGGCTGCTCTACTGACGGAGGTGTGAATGATGGATGGGACCTCCAGCTGGAAGGGATCAGCACCATCATTTTCACCTGTTTATCAGCTGCTGGCCTCCGCATTTTCCTTACACACCTTTTTCCTCCAGGCTGCGATCTAACCTCAGTCGAGGGGTGTTCCTTCGTTATTTCTTGTTAGCTTCCCCTAAGGATTTTTTTTCCTGTCAAATTATTCCTATTTAAATTTCTCACCTATTAAGTCAAATCTGTATCTCCTGCAGCCATCACAGACAATTCCTTCTGTCCTTCAGTTGTTTTCCATACCACTGCTAATAAAATGTCCAAGTCATCTGCCCAGTGCTAAGCAAGGGCATTGGAGAAGCCAAAGGCACATGGAAATTACCAGACCAAATGAAACCAGTGGTGTGTCCAGGCCAGTATCCTGTCTTGGACAAGACCTATATCACCAGCTTCAGAGAAAAGTTCTCATCATCGAAAAATAGGGAATAAACTGCTGAGGAGGAAGTTTCTTTTTAACAGTAGGTATTTAGTGGTTACCTTATGCCTTGAAGCATGAGTATTTACATTCCATATTCTCCCACTAATGTAAGCTAGGTTTATTGGGCATGGCTTAATAGACAGTTTTACTTCTCTTGGGCCTAACCCGTGAGCACTACCCTGCCAGAAGAAATTTCCTGCCCTGATCACTTTGTCCCTATGATACAACATGGTTGCAGATGCCCTTTTGTCTTGTGTTGCGTGCTGTGGCCTCTGTTGAAGCAAGTGCCTTTCCTCCAGGACCTGCCCTACCCATGGCTGGGCATGGAGCAAGGCTGAGTTCAGCTCCTTCCACCCCTGTGCAGCACTAAAGCGCATCAGAAGATCCCTGGCTCCCATGTAGTTCCCTGGTAACATGGTGGCAATGAGAACTATCCCTGTGTTCAAGGTTCATGTGGTGCTTCACTAACTGTCATGGCAAGTACAGCTGCCAGGCCAAACAGCATCAACCCTCCTTTTCCGGAACATGCCATCACCCAAGTTCTTCACAGCAATCACCTCTCCTTTCCATCATAAGCCTGCATACTCTTAGGACACGGTGAGAACCTGGGGAGAACTGGGCAGTGAGATAGGACTCCTCACCTCAGTTAATTTTGGGTCTCTCCCAAAGTTCCCCCTACTTCAACTGACCCAGGTGTCCTCTGGCTTGCCTAGGGATTTGGAGAATAGCCATGAATTGCCATGCCTTGGTTGATATAAAATGCGACTACAAAGGTGAAAATGCAGACCATTATGCTTGCCAGAGGTATTCCATTCCTTTGCTTTCATCTCTTGCTCCCTTCTCTTAGTGGAAACCTTTTTGTGGCCTCTTCTCTGTCCTCCCGTCCAGCTCCCAAGCCCAGCAAAGTTTCCTCCTCAGCCAGGCTCAGGGAAAGGCAGAACCATGGAACCTGTAGGCAAAGCCTGCTCCCAGGCTGCTGCCATGCAGTTTATACAGCAGGAATGGAGACCTGGTGGCTTCTGGACTTTGCTGCATGGCCAACATGCTCAAGTCACATCACGTCCCTTATCTTTGCTTGGTCGTGAAGGCAGCGACACAGCTCCAGCTGCCTCTGCCAATGGGCTGAAGCCATCAGGATCACTAGATCACTAAAACCAATTGCACAGTGGTTGGGCTTATAAAGCAGGGGAAGGAAATCGGAGCAAGGTGGTCCGTATGGCTGCTACTTAACACTTCAGGGCATTTCAACAGCTAAAGCACATGGAGGCTCTTGGGGTACCCAAGTCAAATGATTCTGGTATTTCTCGTCATTCCCCCCACCCTTCTGCTCTCTGGTCTGTATGGAACAATCACTGGGGAAGGAAAATATCATGCAAAGGAGAAATGGAAATTTTTATTAAAAAGGGAAAGACCAATGAAAAGCACACGAAGGGAAAAAATCTTGGTGTGAAGTGTCTCAAAAAAGGCTGCGTGGGTAGCACGACAAAACCCCCCGCCTATTCATCAGGCCAACAAAAAGCTTCTTTAGATTTATACTGTGAGTCCATTGAGAGGGAGGGGAGGGGAGGCAGGGCTCACACACCCGCCCTTGTGCACACAGGCAGAGCCCACAGACCTGCTCCGCGCACACAGGCTGAGCTGTTCTGCCCTCTCACAAGGAAGCACTGAGTTTTTAAAAGTAAACTGTAAGGTTTCCGTTGTTGCACTGGGCTCAAGTTTTTTTGTTTTTTTTTTAAATATATAACAGCTCCCTCTCTTTGCCGTCTCTCTCTCTCTCTTTCACTCTTTAAACAGCCCGGGCTGCTCTGGGCTGCTCAGCAGCCGTCGCGCGCTGGCTCCGTATGTGGTCCAGACCTGCTATGAACACGGCTTTTGTTGCTGCTGCTGGGAAGCTGCCTGAGAGTGGCACACACAGCCCAGCTTGTTTCACACGTGGAGGCTGCAGCAGGTTGGGGGGGGAGAAGGAGGAGGAGGAGGAAGAGAGCAGCTTAGGGAAGGTTGTCTTGTGGTAGAGCGGCCATCCCACCACTGGCAAGGGAAAGGGGGAAGCAAGGAGATGGTGGAGAGTGGCGGTGGAAAACATGTCTCAGGCTGCTAAGAAAGGTCCCGTTGATTTTTAAAATGGGACCAGCTGGCCCTCCACCAGCCCACGTTCCTGCCGGGTGTAAGTAAGCATGGGAAGGCAATGAAGTCACTGGATCTGTGCGACTTACATTTGCAGAGGATCTGCCCCAGAGAGAGAAGAGGAGAGAAAAGACCAATAATGGAGTGGATTTTAGGGTCCCCAGGGTTTCTGACTGTTAGACACATCCCCAGGTGATACCAGAGCACTGAAGAACAACCTGGTCTGTCTTTTAATTTACACGTTCATTCATTAATTTGTTTCTGTTTTTTAAGTGATACCTTCCATCCTCTTCTCTAAAACCTGTAATGGCCCTCTCTAATTAGGTAGTATTCTACAGTGATCAGCTGCTGTTTGCTCTGACAGTGCTAAGTTTGCTGAATTTTATTTCATATCCCCTTTTTCTTACTAAGTTTTCCCCTCCATCTCTTTCACTCTCTCGATTTCCTATCTTGTTGGCTTGCTTTGCCCATCCATCCTCCAGCCCTCGTGCTGCTGTCAAACCCTGCTACTGTACACAGAGGTGATTATAGGAAACATTAAACAGCAGTTCAAGTGGAACAGATGGAGTTTTCCCCCAAAGACCGTTCAGGCTGCTGAGAGCACTCAGCCAGCACGAGCACGTCTCCGGCTCTCGCCCTCTGCCCCGTCCAGCGATGGTGGGAGGGGATGCCTCCCCTTTCTGCACCCTGACAGCAACTTGAAACATGTCAGAAAGGGGCAACATCTCCCCTTTGACCTATCCAGCTGATACAGTCTCTTGAAGCCAGCAGGAAAATATAACGTCAAACAACCAAAGCAAAGAAACAAATAGCTCAGCTTCCAAAAGCGTGAGGGATTGCCCTCCTTTGCAGGACCTGAAACCCCACCAAACTCAGTCCTCAAACCACCAGTCCCTCTGCCCAGCCAACATTCTTTATCAGGAGCTTATAGATGAAAACCAAAGTAGTGAGGAATGCTAAAAAATTCCTCTCTCCCAACTATTTCATTGTGGGACGTTCCCCCCTTTCCACATCTGGCAAAGTTATTTTAGAAAGCTAGGAAAGCTTTTCAAACTGAAGTTTTTTGGCTAAACCACTCAAAAGGGAAAGGTTAAAATGCATGCTTTCTGCTACATGTAGAGGGTTACTTAGCACAAGGTTTAAGTGAAAAGTCTTAAAAACTAGTAAATGAACAAAAAGAAGACATTTCTGAGAGATTCTGAAAAACAAAAACTTTTTTGCTCTGTCCTCTTCTGCAGAAGAGCTCAGCTCCCTGCAAACTATTGCTAAAAATGTGCTTCATCTGTGAATGGCTTCAGAAAGAGGGCAGGTACTGAGGAACGCCCGAAACAGCTAACTGGAAATAATCCAGAAGACTCTGCCAACTGCTGGTCCCTGCCATCCTCATGCAAGGGGAGCGCGCTGTCAAACCCTCCGGCATCCAGGCTCTTTTCATTCTCTTTCTGAACTTGTCAGCCCCTACAGAGCTTAACACCCCTCTAGCTCAGATATCACCCTTTGCCTTCCCTGTAGCAAAGCAATGACACCAATGAAAGCAATAATCATCAGAAACCCTGCAGCCATTTAGGACACTTGCAACAAATCAGCACGATGGCAGCCTGCTTCCCCAGTGCTCAGAAGCAGGATCAGACACATCACCGGGGCTCGGAGTGGTAGCTGAACTCCATCACAAAGAAACACCGATGGGTCGGAGGGTCTTTTGGGGAGGGAGAATGGGGATGACGCTGACTCTGCTCTCCCGCCTCGTGGTTTTGGCTATAGGATCTTTTAAGCCAGTGGCTTGCTTTCCCTCCCTTCCCCAAGCCAGTTAACAAACTTGAGACATAGCTGTTGCCTCTGGCTATAGGTTTGCTCCCCGTAACGGGTGCGTTGTTGTTGAGGACCATCACGCCGAGAGGCATGCCAGGCACAGGCTCCCCTCTCACAGAGGGGAGCTTGCAGAAGGGAAACTCTGTAGAGAAGCTCAGGCTCAACCACTTTACAACTTTTCTCACATTTCTCTGCTGGCTGCTCACCAGGGAAACAACCAATCCACTGATTGAGAGCCTGTGTCTTTAGAGCACTGAGGAAAGAAATAGGAAAGTTAAGGAAAAGATACCAAAGAGAGAGGAGGAAGGAAAGTGCAATACATTACCTTTAACAGTTCAGTGCAGTGCTTCCAGAATCTAAGTCCCATACACCTGGCAGAGAAATTAGGTGTTTTTCGGCGTTCAAGAAGGAAAGAGCTTGCCACTTCTTGCTATTACTGTATGTCTTCTTCACAATCTCCAGATGAGTTTTCCTGCCTTTATTTTTTTCTTCCCCAGTTTCCCAGAAGAAATCAAAATTCCCTGTGTGGTATTTCAGGTCCTTTCAGGCAGTGGCAGCGGCAGCAGGCTTGAAGAGTAAGTACTGTGTGTGAATGGCAAAAAAGAGAGAGAGGGTTTCAGACCACATTAGCTGCCACTGGCTGCAAGAGAGACCATCAAACTCCTGTCAGCCTCCTTAGATACCTCTTGAAGAGCTGGCAAACTAAATGTATTGGATCCTCCTCTGGATTTTAGAGTAAAGGTAGGCAGGCATCCAGGGGGCAGGGGGAAATAGGAGGGCTTATGGACAGAAAAGGAAGCCCAGCCTCTTTGAAAGAAGGGGAAAAAAAAAAAAAAGAAAAAACAACCAGAAAAGAAAAGAAAGGGGGAAAAAAAAGCATGACCAAAAAAATACTGTAAATGAAGAAAGCTGAATGGGGAGTGGGGGATTAAATTTAGCCCTCTGGTTTGGAAGCAAACGGGCTGGAGCACCACAAGTGGTTGAGAGAGAAGAAATAGTTTATGTAATAAAAAGAGAATGTGGTTTATGCAAACTAAAATAAGATGAAGCTAATTAAGGAACCTGGGCAAAGTGTGGGTGTCTGCAATGCAGTCAATATCACTGCAGTCTGTGTAAAAATGAGCAGATTTACTGGGAAGCCCAAAGAGACCAGGAAAGTTTAGGGACCTCTCTTGCGTGGCTCTACTGGTTGCTGCAGAGGAGGCAGGTGATGGCAGTGGAGCACGGTGTGGAGGGACTGAGGGCATGCTCAGCATTAGGAAATGGAAAGCACCTGGAGCATCAGTAACTGATAAGTGATATAAAGGCAGAGGAAGGAGGTTGTTGGGAGTGAGTTTGTCTAAGAGCTGTTTTGGGGTGAAATGGGGAGAAATGCAGAGTCTGTGAGCACCTAGGAATGGTGGAGACTGAGGCTTATAACCCTTTTGCAGCATTCATGTCCTCTTGTGAGAGATGTGCACCCATCATCCTGGCAGGTAATGCTCCCAGATCACAGAGCATGGAGACATACTTCTTCCCATGAGTACCTTATTCCATCTGGGAGATTCATGACCAGATTTTGGTTGTGAATATCTCCCTTGGATCATCCCCCTTTTTTTCAGCAGTGAAGTGCTAGGTGTTAGCTTAAAAACTTTCTAGGTGCCTGTATGTTAAAAGTCAAAAGGGCAGTGAGGGAAAACTCCACAATCATTAGAAAGGACTGTGCATTTACACCCCTGTCTGAAACTCTTGGACTTTATCTCCCTGACCTGACATGCCTTTAAGTGCTACCTGTTTGTATCAAATTTGATTCTCCATCTGTGAAGTTCAAGTGGGGCCTGTCCCACCAACTCAAAGGGCATCGGATCTATCCCAGGGGCTGTCACCACCCTCAGCAGCTGCTGGGTGGATTAGGACAGACAGGGCCACACAGATTGTGCTGGAGCATCGCCTACCTCTCCTCCTCGCTGGCTGGGGTGTCTCTGCTCTGCACTGGGCAGCATGGTGTACCTGTAGCAGTGAGGGGTGACAGGCAAAACACACTTCAGATGGGGCATGACAGCTCATGCTTTAGGCAGGACTTGGTATTTCCAGCTGGGGATAAAAAGCACGTAGACAGGAGCTATAAAATATGACCTGACTGATTTTATTCCAACTCATGTACGTGAGAGACTCTGAAACATCTCATGCCTGACCACAGCCCTTTCTCCCCATAACATAAAGCTCCTTTGGGAAATGTATATGTTTAATTGTTTTGCTGTGGAATAACTGTGAGCCCTGTATACCCTCTGCTGCCACTGTGGTTTGGCGAACAAAACCCCATCCTAAACCTTTGGCAAGCTTAAGCTAGGGAACAGAGAAAATTCCACTTTGGAGCTGACCAGCTAGGAAAATGTGATGCTCCACACAAAGTGGTTTCTTAGCAACTTCAGGAATGGGGCAGAAACTGCTCAGTACCTGCTGGCCGTCCCAGTTTTTGTCTACATCAGGAACGATTGGAAAAACAGCTAAATATGTTTGGAGAAATTGTGATTCATAAACTGCTCTTCTGTTTGTTTGGTTTTTAAGCTAAGGAGAGGCCAGCTCAAAAAAAGTCACATAGATGGCTTTTGTGTTTTGTTTAAAGCAGAGAAGCAACAATTCTGAGCTCTCTGAAATACAGGTAACACATTGCAAAAGTGCTTACAGTTAGGTAAGACTTTTACATGTCATTATAAAGTTCAAAGGAAGCTTATGTCTACTCCCAGTGAAGTTCAGCCTTCAGGGAGTGCAACTGTTTGAACAGAGAACAAACCCTGTGGCCAAGGAAGAGTGAATAATAGCTTTGCCATGAAAACTATTGAATATCCAGAATTTGTATGGTGGAAGCAGTTACTGAATGAAAATGGACAGGAAAAGAAAAAAATACCAGACAGAAAAAGGTGGTATCAGTTAAAGTGATAGTTGCTTGCAGTTTTCCAAAAGCAACGAAAGGCAGGCTTGGGTGACTCTCCAGCCAAAAGGGGTGGGGGTGGGGGAAGGACTAGAACAAGCAGTAGAATAAAGAATAAAAACCTCAAACTGCTTTTAAAAATTGCTTAAACTCAGCCACTCACTGTTGTGAACTACTGGTCCTTCCCTGCAATTACCAGTTCAGCCATTTCATGGCTCTCAGCTCAAACCCTTGTCTTACTCTCAGGATGAAAAGTAGAGTTTTGTGTCCTTACCATTTCTAGAATTATTGTGTCCTATTAAAACCTAATTAGGCATTTAAAAAACCAGCAGGGACATAAGAAGGGGGTATGGGATCCAGCTACTCTGTGCAAAGATAGCCGAGTGGGGTGGTGCACAATTTAAGTCTGCCACCCATCTTCAGGAAAAGGCACTGGAGATCTAAGGGCAACCCAGGAGCTTGTGCCTAAAAAGTACTGTTCAGGCTTTTACAGTCAGTATCTGAGGAGTTCAAAACACATTACAGCAGACTTTTCTTGATCAGCTGTCACAGGTTCCTTTAGGTAACAGCATTTGAGATCTCCCTGCTACATGGAGCTGCCAAAGCCCTGGCACCATGTGGAACTGAGGCATGCAGAGGCAAGATGACTTGCTCAAGGCTATGGGTGAAGCCAGTCTCAGAGTCAGAACATCTCTGTTCCCAGCTCCATTCCCTCTTTTAAAACCAGCAAAGGCCTTGATCCGCTGCTGCAGTAGCTCAGGAGCAGGGTTAGCCTGCACTGCTAAGCTATCTTTTCTGAAGCAGCAATGGGCAGCGATGCTCCGTGAGGGTGAGGCTGCCACTGAGAAAGCTCTGCTGTGCTTTCATCCAGGTGGGAAAAACACCCCAGTTCCCACCTACCTGCCAGTCCAGAGCTTGCCTCCCAGCAGTGGCGGCTGGGAAATAGGGAGTGGAGGAAGCAGGCTGACAGCCTCCACGCCTCCGCAGCAAGACAAGCACCGCCAAAGTGAGCATACTTTGCGCCCTGACTGATGAAAGAAATGAGCTTCTAATTGGGAGGATGGGGAGAGGGCTGATGGCCCTTTTTCTGTGTTTCTGCTCAGGTGCTTGACATTTTGCATCCTTTCTGGCTTTCAGCTTGATTGTCCAAGCATGCACGGGAAAGAAATGCTGGGGTTTAGGCACTGACACTTGCACTCACACACATACACACTCATATGCATCCATTTGGGCTGCTGACAGCCCAGACCATGCAGGCAGCCCTTGCTGCATGGGTACTGTGGATTCCTCTTGCTTACCCAAGGGACAGCCTTGGGTGTCCTGGAGGTGAAACTCCTGCACCAGGAAGAATCCCCTCCAGAGCTGGTGCTGAGGCACCACTATGTGCATCAGCAAGGGTTGCCTCCAGTATGCCATGGGCAAAGCCTGATAGCTGTTGCCTAAGTGCTACTGTCAGGGTGCCTCAACATCAGCTTTGACCCTCATGTTTGGGTCCTGCACTTCTCCAAGCCAAGATCCCAGGATGGGGAAAGCATGGTGTGATGTAGAATTAATTGTTCGTGTCCCTGCATAGCCCATGCCCCTGGGTCATAGAGGGGACTGTATGGTCCTACTTGGGGTCCCATGCCAGGTATGCCAGGCTAAGCCATGCAGGCACTGGAGGGATGGGAAGAGACAGTGCCAAAACCCCTTTAGCTAAAAATTAGGAGGGGTCTAAAAACTCCCAGGAGAGGCTTTACTCAGTGAGATGATATCCTGAAAGAATGGGAAGGAACTGTGAAGAAATGAGTCAACATCTGGGGGTAAAAAGGACACGGAGGAGCCTCCCCCCCCAACCACAGCACCTGTGCCCCTTTATTCCAGAGTAAATATCAGCCTTGTTGGTGCGGCTGGAAAACTCACCCCATATTTAAAAAGCAAACCCCATATAACACACACATAACGTCTCACAACCCTGTTTGCATCCCAGATTGGAAACAGTGCCCTTCCTGAACCTCCTGCATGGGACAATGTACCTATTCAACCTGCAGCAACCGGGATGCTTCAGGTCCTGCTGAATGAGCTGCCTTCTGCTTGCAGCAGCGTCCCCATGCCGGCAGACGTAAACAGCAGGGCTTGCCCCCCCCCCCCCCCCCAATATTGTGGCTTGTTCATCACCTGATAAAAATAGAAGCCCAGGCTGGTGGGTGGGATGGTGCGCACAGACAGGCATTTGTTTGACGCAGATTTTTTAAAAAAATATTTTCTTCTTTTTGCTTCTCTTCTGTCCACTCAGTGTCTTTCCAGTTGCTCAACAGGGCTGTATGGAGGGAGTGGGGATGGACACCTCCTGTCACAGGTTTGGTGCTGGGCAGTGCAGGCTTGCCTAAATGGGGCTTCCTGTGCTTGACCTGGCTGCCCAGCATCTCGTCTCCATCCTCGGATGGCCACAGGCAGGGTGTGAAGGGAGGATCTGGCGGGGAATGGGATCCACTAGCTTAAACGTCTATGGTGTTAAGACTTACACTGCCATTTGGCCTGGGGCTTGGCACACAGAGGGGCAGGCTGGTGCCCTGGGGCTGCTCGCCCCTCTGTGCTCACAGAGGACACCCCTGAGAAGCTCCCTCCTGCCTCTGGCCGGGACTTTTGGGGCGCAGGAAAGGGCTGACGCCTCCTCAGCGACGGGAGCAGGCAGTGGCGAGGCTGCAGCCCCGGGTGGCAGGGCTGCGAGACGTGACCGCACGGCCTGTCAAACCCCATCCATGGTGTTCCCGCTGCACAAGGGACCTGCTGTCCCTCCCGCTGCACGGCTCCATGCTCGGAGTGTGCAGTACGTGTCCGGCCTTCCTGGCCATCCCCCGGTGATGGTGAAACGGCTTTTGTTCAGGAGGCATGGTGTGGGCTGCTCCCTTGGCCAGGGTGACGCTGTGCGCACCTCCCTGCCCATGCACGCTCCCCTCACGCACCGTTTGCCTTCGAACGCAACCGCCGCTTCTCCCTTTCTCCTATTTTTTTCCCTTTTGCACACATGCATGCCCTCACCTCACCTTGTTAATCAGCTGCTTGGACTGAACCTAACTTTGCCCCCCTCCCAGCCTCCCTGATGGAGACCTGTAGGCTTCAGCAAGGAAATGTGGGGGTGGGCACCACGCAGAATATTTATACAATGAATGAATGAAAACAGCGCTAATTTTATGTTCCTCCCAGCCTGGGACGGAGCAACACGGGAATACAGCACCTTTTGTATGGGCATAGGACATCTTCTCTGTTTGCTTTTCTCCCAGAATGCCTCTTCTCACCCCTCACAGTATAAACAGGTCGCTGTTGACCTTGGAAGCTGGTGGAGAGATTACGTCAAGCCCGGCAGTTTTGCTGGGCTGGGTATTTACGGTCTCGCGCCCTTTTGCTTTGGCTGCAGAGGTGACGTACGCAGCGCGTGCTCAGCCGCGTGCCGGGCTCAGGAGCAGGGTCGGCCACCTCTCCCTGTGTGCCGGCGTGGCAGCGGGGAAGCCCAGAGGTCTCTCTGACCCCTGGGGAAACTGGCTGCTTGGGGGAAATTCTGCAGAGTTTCTCCTTTTGCCTTGTTTGCTTTTTTGGTTGAATGAGGTTGTTGTGCCTTTTGGTTTGTTCTGATGAAAGGTGTTTGCTTGTCTGATCTCAGGGAGGAAGAAGCAGGGAGGGATGCATCAGTGCAAAGAGCAAGCAGCAGATAGGGTCCAGCAGCAGATGTAGCTCTGTCTGCCTTCTTCAAAAAGTTTCTCTGACCTTGGCGGGCTGTGTTGGGCTCTGTGGCCACTTTGGAGTTGGGAAAGGTCACTGAAGAGGCTTTTGACCTGAGCATGCCAATGCTCCTCAACAAAGAAATATTTTAGCTGATTTGTTGGCAGTGAAAAGGAAGCTCAACAGAAACAGCAATAGCCTGCTGCTATAGAAGGGGCTGCTTGACAGCTCCGGCTACAGCTTGCCCTGTGGCCAGTATGCTGAGAAACAGGACGAATGAACCTGTGTGTCTCAGTGATGAGAGGTGAATGAGGTGCTCCTCACCCAGAACCACTTATCTCTGGAGGGTTAAAGGCTTCCTCTCAGGAGCTAGAAGGAACATCTTATGTATCTCATACTCAGAAGGTCACAGCCATTGTGCTGGCAGCTTTAAAGTCCCTGCAGAGGACGAGGCCAAGGCACTCAGTTGCAAAGAGCTTTCTGCTTTCCAGGAATCCTGCAGGCTGAGCAGCTTCAGCTGATAAATAAGGGGATCTCAGACAGACTTGGTTTTCTTGGCATGCAACAGCCCAGAGGTCATTTTTTAAGCAGAAAGTCCAAGAACATTCACAGCAGGCAGTGGGCTTTTCTTACTGTAGTTAAATGGGTTTTCAGTCCTTCAGCAAGAGATGTACACTGGTCTTTTGGAAGTTAGCCTTTTCTGTCATCCCATTAACACAAGAATCCCCTTGAGCCTTTTAACCCTCTCAGCCCTGCCCAGGAGTATTCATTTTCCCTTTCCCATTTATTTCTCAGTTTCTAATTTGCAAGTGAAGCAGTTTTCATGATGGTAAACAAGAAAATGGTGTAAAAAAGTCAATCTCAAAACCAAAATCCCACTGAAAGCTCCACAATTTGACAGTAATATTTGTACGGACCCAGATATAACAGATGTGGATTTAAGATCACTGCTGGACGTTACTACCTGCCACCATCCCTCTTCTCACTCGAGTGGTCAGAGCTCAGCAGCAGACTTGTATGGAAGGAGAAGAGTGTAGGGGGCTTCTCCAGGCATGACACACAGAGACCTTGATAAATTATCCAACCCCAGGGCTGACAGTGAGTTGGCAACTTGTTCCTTCCACTCTCTTGCATTTATTATTAGTCTTTCTCTTTCTTGGTTTATTTAACTACGAAACCTCATCCTCTGGTTTCAGCATTTTATTCCTTGTTTTTCAGTCTTCAGCAAATGTATCTTTTGTTTGCTGCAGAAAAGAGGACATTTCTCTGTCTGGATTGTAGGGTGGGTAGGTGAGGCTGGAGTTTTAATTCAGAAGATCCAGAAATATCCTCAGGGTTACTCCTAATAGCACACCTCACCTTTTTCTGTCTCTGGAAGATATAACTCGCCTTGCCTTTTAGCTCTGAGTACTCAAACCTTCCATTAAAAACCCATGGTTGGAGAGCAGGTTGTGATCCTCCCATCCTTCCCCCAGCACTGGAGTGGCTCTCTGAGGAGCATCCAGAGTTAGATACTCATATGGTTCTCCATCACCAAACACACCTCCAGACAACCTCTTCCTTTTCCTTAGCTTCTTGCAGCTGAGCCCTTTGCCACATGTCGATGTGTCTCTGTGCCCGCTGCTGAGTTCAAAGCCGAGTTTCTAGGCTGATGAGATGAACATTAGGTATTTGAGCCTGGGTCAAGGCATATGTGGTATGGCTAGTGAGAAACACTTGCCTTGGCTTATGCTTGTGTTAGATCAGAACATCGTGAACTGCCCTAGGTTTTTGTATCTGTACTTGGATTAGATCCATACTCGGATTAGATCCATACTCACTGCCAAATACCAGGCCAAGTAAGGATGCAGGAGAGAAGCCCTCAGGACACCTTTCCAGCAGTCTGTATGCTTCTAGTTTACCAATTGCTGTTGCTTTCTTAAAAACCCAGCTGGGACTGTGCTCAGAGCTCTTAATAGGTCTCTCTTTGACAACTGCTGCTTCCTGGCATCTGTACTTTTTTGTGAAACATCCCTCACAGGCCTGTGAAGTGGGGGCTGCACTTCCAGGAGGTGTTTCTGTGGGCTCTCCAGAGGTTCCTGGTGCCTGAAGCTGGGTCAGGGTTGGACAGGTCCACCTGAGGTGTTGCTGCAGTGGAGAGGAAAGCAAAGGACTAAAATTTAAATCCCCCTTGTTAAACAGAGAAGCTCTGCAAATCAAGGGCTCCCTGAAAATGTTATTCCTCAGCTGGGATGCAGAGATCTCGGTGTCAATATTTGTGACATAAGAGGGACCCTGCCAGCTGCAGCATTTCCAGAAACAAGCCTCTGTGTGCAGGGCTGAGGCAGCCGCTCTGGGCTCAGCCTGGGACACCTGGGGCTGGGGCTGCTGCAGGAGCCCCCGACCAGACCTGCCCTGCGAGGCTGGGGAAGGTGAAGGTGGCATGGCTCTGCTCACAACCTTAATCTGCCTCTTTGAGGTTTGAGTGAGATTGATACTGTTCTTCAGAGAAGCAGAGAGCAAGGGTTGTCTTGATGCTGTGGTGTTTCTGCTTTGGCAAAATGCATGAGTGAATTGGATTTGATACGGTGGCACAGTTGCCTGAGGGCATAGGGGAAGAGCCCTGATGTCTGCAAAAGGATAATGCTGCTCTGGCGCGGTCACCGTGTCAAAACACTGCTTCCTCAGAGGGATGAGTTAATGGTGACGTGAATCTCACAGCCCTGAAATGGGTGAGAGGGGGCAAGAAGCTGAGCCTTGACGTAAGGATGCTGATAGCATGCTGAAAGAGCAACGTCACTGTCCCCAGGAGGTGGCCAGCCACCTAGGAGCTAGGACCTGAACCTGGCATAATGCCTGGACCCTTCAGATAAGCGAGTAGCAGACCCGAGGTACTTACAAGCTCAAGACTAGCTGTTCCCATCGCACATAAGCCTGACTTCCTTCCCTTCTTTCTTTCTTCTTTGTGGTGTTTCAAATAAGTCCTAAATATGGAAATATTGTTCCCTTAAGTGGTAAGTGCTTGCTTGGTATCGGTGTTGGAAAAAAAGGTGTAAGAATACTTCCCTGTGTGGAAGGACTGACCTCCATGCTTCATTTTGAAGGTTGTTCACTTTCTGGACCCTCTTTTCCTAAGCACTATTAGAAAAGGCTGGTTATGTGGCCTGGATAACAAGCAAAAGCAATAGCCACTGCAAGGGAAAGTGGAACTGAGCAGCAGCTGAGGGTTGCAAAGAGGGCAAGCCATAAACCAGTGCAGAATTAAGCAGACCAACAAAATCCCCACACTAGGTAGCAAGGGCTGTGGGGACTCTGGAGCGCTGGTGATGCAGCCCTGAGGAGGGCTGGGCTGGAGTCTATCCTTCCCATCCAGGGGAAGGATGGAGGTACAAGAAGGGAGCCTCATGCTGCAGGTGGAGAAGCACTGGGAAGGGCGCAGGGTCTGTAGGTTATGACCAAGGTGCGTTGTCAGGGCTGTGTGCACACCTGGATGCTTTCCAGGGATGGAGCACCAAGATGTTGAGATGCAGTGGTATGGGGAGATGATTAAACAGCCCTTCGCTTTCAGAAAACAAAATAAATTCCCTTTCTCTTCCTGGACACTGTGAAGGCATCTTGGCCTTTGTAAGAATAAAGACGTGACTGACCCATCCCTGCCTTTAAAGGATCCCCAATAGCTGCCACCCTAGCCCATATCTCTCCTTCCTTCAGAAACAGCCCTGGCACAGAGAACACACATTCTGCTGCTCAGCAGACAGCCTGTCCTTTGGCTTGGGACTATTCAGGTGGGAAAACAGGCTTTCAGGGGTTTGTGATTTGTTTTACCCTTTCCTTTGTTGGGTCCTTTTACAGGAACCCAAAAGTAGCTGTTGTGAAAAGACAGCAGAGACTGTGTGGACCTTGGGTAACTTTTCTGAAGACTGTAAGACCTGCCAAACAGCCTGAGAGAAAGGATCTTACTGTGTTGATTTGTTTTCTTTGGTTTATGGGGGGAAAAAATATTTCACACATAATTAGAGCAGCCACAGAGAGATTGTATTAATGGTGCTTTACTGGAAATTTCAAGGGACAGAACAAGGGAAACCTGTGTTAACACTAGCAACCAGGAGAAGGACTTTACCTGCAAAATGGTGGGGAAGGACAATGTGGAGTGTTCAAGCTGCAAGAAAGAAACTGTTCAGGAGGGCAGCATGTGCATCAGGGGCTGGGATTAAACTAAGTTACTGCAGGCCATGATGCTCCCTGCTTCCCTCCCTCAGACCCTGCAAGTGCTGCAGACTGCCAACCTGGGTGGTCAGGTGTGGAGCGCAGGGGTCAGACACCACTCCTATGAGGGAGGAGAGGAAGGACCAAAAGCCCGACTTAATCCTCTGGTATCAAGAACCTTGGTGTCTCCCGCAGCTAAATTCACCCAATTTCTCCCTGTGTCAGTGAGTAAGACCAGACAGTCCTTCCGTCTTGAAGACCTCTCCAACATGTTTTAAGAGTTCTTCTTCCATCTACCAATCCCACTCCACAGAGAACAGCAGTTCTTTTAATGCAAAAACTCCCAGGACAGATTCAAGTTGCTCAACTTTGTCCATGCTTTAGTGACAAGGCCACCATAGACCTCTGCATGTTTCCATGGCACCCATCACTATGGGCTCTGCCCCCTCTGGAGTTTTCTGTTCCCTGGTGGACCTTGTTGTATCTGTATGTGTGTTTCACTCCAAAGAGAGGGCTGTGTGAGTGAGGTATGACCTTATTTAGGTGGTGTTTTTCACTGGTGTTGGGATTTTTAGATCCCTTGGGCTTAGTGAGATCCCTGAAAATTAAGATCTTGGGTTCCTGTTTTACTCTAGTTTGAGGGAAACTGATATGGGGAGTAGAGGACTGATGTGTCCATGAGACCCATGTTGCTACCTTACTGCATGGCACCTATTGTTGATCTGCCTGAGCTCTCCACCCATGCCGAGGTGTCACTTGAACTTGTGACACACAGAAGTATCATTATTTCTGCTTTAAAAATAGAGGAGTGAAGTGCACAGCCTTGCCAAGGGCCATATTAAAAATCTCTGCTTCACATGTGTTTGGCTGCCTGCAGCTAGCCCTACAGTGGCCTGGTATGCTTGTTCCCAAGCAGGGGAAACAGCATTTTGACTGTCCTGCTTGCAAACCCTGCTCTCCCCTATGAAAATGAAGTGCTCACTGCTGGCTGGTTTGTCTTCCTTATTGTTGCTGCTCACTTCATTTTTAAAGCTTACATCATTCCGTGGCCAGAGCTGTCTTGGGTGTCTTACAAGAGCCACTCTTTCCCAGGTTACCTGAGGGCAATGCCAGAACTGAACAGCAGCTTTACAGAAGGTATGAATATACTGTGGCCGTTTATTTCCTACTGTGCTTAGGAGATGAGTGAAGCATATTTGTGGTGGTTGCTATTAGACATCAGGGAGGAGCATTGCCTGGTGGTTAGCTTAGGGACTGACTGTCAGGACTCCTAAGTAATGTTCACAGTAATGCCACTGACTTTGAAGGCAAAGTGACATGACCTCGTCTCCTCATCCTTGACAGGGGCATCAGTATATTTAAACTACTCCACAAGTGGGCTGGCAGCACCTGGATAATTCAGTAATTCAACATCTGCTCAATTTTTTATATGTTGCCTCAGCTGCCATACCATGTTGCTCTGACTGTATGGTGGTGCTTGGCTACAGGACACATAGAGTCAGGGTTGTTGAACACCCGCAGTCCATGGAGGACTATGGAGGTGAAGCAAAGTGCACAAGTCACTCAGAACTACATTCAAGTTGTGCCCATCCATTTTTCTTGGGAGCTCATCTCCTCTCTTCTCCTCTTGGACTTTGTGCCTTTCTCTGCCTGACATTCCCTGCTGGAATATCCCTCTGGCTCCCCTGAAGTTTCTGTCCTATCTCCATGCCAGAAGGACATCTCTGTGTGCATCCCCGACTCCCATCCTGTGTCCCCTCTGCCTTTGCATGCGCCATGTGGCAAAAGGCAGCCAAACGTCCTCCCTCGGTGCTGGATGCTGCTTGTATGGAGCAGCTGAGGAGGCTGAGTTTGAAGGGTGCATCTGAATCAGCTGCTGGAGACAAGGAAGTCCAGGGGAGGGAGAGAAGGCAGAGGAGCAAAACCTTGACACCTAGATTGTGTCAAGGAGGAAAATGAGTGGAAAGATACTTGGGCTTGGGCAGGCAGGACCTGCCTCGTGAACCCTGTCTGTCACAGGTGAAAGAGTGATGTGCTAGTACTGCTGGGTCTGAGAAGGGAGCCAAGGATCATGGCATGCATCTAGCCTCTGCTGGCCGAGGAGCACCTGGGCACTGGGAATTAAATTAAGTAGGTGAGTATTTCTTCCCATTACTAAGCTGTTGCCTGAAACTCAGGATGCAGATTAATTGAGAAGCAGTACCAGGATGCAGGGAAGGCTCTGGGACAGTGTTTACAGCACTCCTCTTGGTACAGGGCGAGGGTGGCCAAGAATAATCCTCTGTTAGCCATTAGCAAGGTGAGCTGGTTGGATTTTTCCATTTGCCCTGTGTGTGGCTCTCATCTTTGTCCCCTGACATTTGCCAGCCCTGCCAGTGCCGCTGGCCTGGTTGTCCCCAAACAGGCTTCTCTATTCAACACTGCTCAGCTTGTGGGCAGGAGGCTGGGGCGTGAGGAAGGACGGCACGCATCCCCGGCAGCCTGAGACACTTAGGCAGCATTGGTCTCTTCATTGACACTCTTTCCTCATTTAAGGCCACATTGTTTACCTTCCAGTCTGGATGCAGATGTGGAGGGCTGGCAGGCACACTCCGGCTCATGGTACCCTCAGGGCAGGAGACAAGAGATGGAGGAGGGAAGCAGAGCTGATGGCAGAGCCAGCCAGGCCGGCAGGGATTTTTCTTTGATGTGTGTCTCTGGGCAGTGCTGTTCCATGCTCCCTCGGCTGCTGCAGTTATGCTGCTCTCTTCCCTGCCAATTTTCCATGTCCGTTAGTGCTGAGGTTGGTTTGTGACATTAATTCTTTCTCTTCTGAGGTGGGCGAATAAGCTACTGGCATGTCTCCGGTTTAAGAAAGCCAGTGGTCCGGCGCCTTTGCCACAGCCATGTAGCATGTGGCACACCACAAGCAGAAGAGAGCACACACCAGAGCAAAAGAGGGCAGCATAAGTGGTGGGAAAGGGAGATCTAGAAACAAAGTGGACCAAAGCATGCTCCCTTCCCACGGCCTTGCCTTGGTGTTGCTCCACACCCCAGGGGTCCTCCCCAGAGACCCCACAAACCACAGTACTGGTCTCAGATGGCATCCCTGCCTCCATAAATACCTGGGCAAAGTATGTGATCACTGCACCAGCAAAAGGCTCGTAGTCCCTAGCCACAGGCACATTCCGGGTAAGAGTCCATTGCACTCCCTGCCATTTATTCAAGGAGATGCTGAGAGTATCACCTCCCCACTGCTGGCCCTGCCAAACTCTCTTGCTCTTGTCCTCTCCAACAATCTCAAAACAAACTAAGACACCTTAGATTTATCTTGCCTGCATAACTTGAACCAGAAAGGCAGCTGAGCACAGGAGGAAAATTACCCCCTTACTATGTGACAGGGAGTTACTCAAAGACCCTTTTGGAAACGCAGCTTTGAGCAGGAAACTCATCTGAAAAACCCTTAGCAAGTGAATATAAACATAAAATGTGAAATAACAAATTGATTATTTTAAGTTCCCTTGAAGCAGCAAGCCTGGAGAGAGTTGATGGGAAGCTTCTGCCCCAAGATCAATGTCAGAGAGCCAGGATTAGAAACCAGCTGAAGAGAGCTTGTGTGGATTGAGAATAAATGGTCGCTTTTCAATATGGCAAAAGAGGGATGACATGAGAGATTTATGAGGCTGGATGAAGAAGGGACTGGTCTGGTATGACAGTTTCTGGCTCTCTGGACAGCAATACATTTGCCTCCTCCACCCGGATCCGACCTCCCTGCAGAGCCTCGGTCTGTGCTGCAGCGAGCTCCTGCTGAGGGACCTTCAGGACGTAAAGATGGAGAAAGATGTTTCCTTTCTAGGCATGACAATGAGCTGCAGGGGAATGAAGGAACTGGATAATAAGAGCTGAGACCTCAACGGGATGCTCAAGACACCGCTCAGAGCAGGCTGACCTCAAACACACTCAGACATAATTTTCTGTGCTGGGGTGAGTGCTAAGCACTGTCTTCTGAGAAGCTGCCAACCTGCTACCATTGGAGACTCACAGATCCTAACTGCAGGGCCTGCGGCCACCTCTGTATTTCATTTCACATGTCAGAGATCTCTGCATAAGCAACAACACCCAGTGGGGCCAAAAAATGCTAGCAGAGAGAGAGCAGGAGTGAGAAGAAAAGAGATTTTAGGATTCGATCAGAGATGCATTTCCCCTCTCTGCACTGGCTGGAGAAGTACCTGCCTGGCCAGGTGTATGGCTCGGGTGAGGGACTGGAGGTGCAGCATGCAGGAGACTTTGGGCACATCCGTATTACTGCACTCACTAATTAAATTAAGGTGGCCCTTATCTGACTGGGGAGTGCAGAGCAGGTCAAAACCCCAGACTGCAGTGATGTGAATCTGTGGGCTGAGTGGTGTGATGGAACATTCCTCCCAGTGACACCCTGGTGCACCGGGAGCCTCCTGCTCCCCCCTGCCCCAGCTCACTGGTGTGCTGTGGAGGAGCGGGCTGAATCTGTAGCACAGAAAACCAGACATCTAGGGCTAGGGTCCTTCCAGCACGTGTGCTAACTCATTTAAAGCTACCTGGGATAACTGTGCTTTGCTGTGCTGCTGGCAGCACACACATGCCCAAGAGCAGCCCCTTTATAGAAACTCATGAAAAACTGAGTCAATGGCTTTAAAGGACAGGGCCAAAGCTGCACACAGCCTCTGGGCTGAAAACCTGGAACCTTGTTCCCAATCCAGTGCTTAATTCACTAACCAAACCACTTCAGGCTATTGAAATGCCCCTCTTTGAGGCCAAGGATCGCATTAGTGTCTCAGTAGAAAAGCCTGCTGAGCTTTAATCAGGTGTAGACAGGGATTCTATGGAGGATGTCTTTTCTCTTGGCCCTGCTCCAGCTGCAAGGCATTTGTTCCAGCAACTGGTGGCGAATCTTCCTAAAATGTTGGCGGGCCTGATATAATAGGTATCTTGAGCTGTTCTGGTTGGAGAGGGAGTAAAATCCCCGTCTTCAGAAAACTCAGGAACAGAAATTAAAGCAGTAGGGTACACTTCAAGGCTCTTGCGTGAAAATGGCCAAAGCTTCTGATGAGTTCTGATGTTCATCCCAGAACTCTACAGGGGTCTTAGGGCAGTTTCCTTAAACAGTGCCTGTGTGGGGAAGGCAGCAGAGATATGGGAATGCAAGAAGCGGCCCTAACGCAGCACTCATGCTTAGGCTTTGAAGGTACCAAAAAGGGCATAAATTCAGGGTGCCTGCCAATGACAACAGGAGGAAGTCTTTTGGGAGAAGGTTAAGATTCATCAGCAAAACAGCACAGGAGTGCATGGAGCTGGGTTTCTCAGAGCTAAACATGAACACTGGGGATTGTGTGGGCCTGCAGTACAAGCTGGATTAGCAAGGATGCTCTGCCTGTTGGCCATGATTTTCTTTCAGGCCATGGATAAAGAGGGCAGGAATTTAATGTACAGCCTTGGTCTCAGGGGTAGCACAGATGGCATTGCAACCTTCAGGTAAAAGGGACCTGTGTTTAATTTAAAGCAGTTTGTTAAGCCAGTGAGTAATCTGCATAAGTCTGTGATCTGAGGAGAGAAGAGGCAGCTCTGGTCATCTTGTCCTGGCTGCCAGTGCCCTGGAGCTGATGACCACAGGCATCTGGCAGAGAGCAGCGACTCAAGACCTGGACTTCTGGAAGAACTGGAAGTCCTGCAGCTCTCCGCGCACAGTGCACCCTTGTTTAGCAAGACTCAGAGAGGGCCCTGCAGTTCTCTGCATGCTCCCCAGCTTGCTTGGACAGCTGTTTTCTCTGTCACCCTCCCTAAATAAACAGGCTCTTGTGCCTGCTGCTTTTGTATTTTTCCCAGTAGAACTCAACAGATATCTGTTGCTAAATCCTTTAACTGAATTAAGCAGGAGTTAAGCTGTTATCTGGAGTTAGACTGTTATCTGTGTGGTCTGAGTGCAGCCTTGCATTTGGCCAGTGCAGAGAACTGGGTTACAGCCACCCACCACATCTCACAGACACCAGCTGGTCATCCTAAGTTAGCAAAGCTGAAAGATCTGGGAGGTGGTTGGAGGTGTGAGGAGTGCTGCTTTCTAATTTCCTCCCCTCCCATGTTACCAAGCCATGGTGCATATGCCAGGACCTTCAGAGACAAGGGCAGGCTCACTGATGGGATCAGGAGATGCTGCGACTCCTGACCGTTCTCAGTATCCTCCCCAGCTTCGCCCTGAATGACTGTACCCCTCTAACCATAGGTTTCTGTGCTGGAAAAGAGTAACACCAGGAACTTGATGGACACCAAATGTCAATTCTTCCCTAAATGATGCTGAGGATTGCTATGAGTCAGATTGCAAGTTGTATTAAGTGCTTTGTACTTAGTGGGATATATAAATTGTAGTGCTGTACCTCCATGGGTTACCTACACCCTGGCAGGAGGAAGGGTGCTCTGTGTAATACAGTATTAACTCGTAACTCTTTCCTTCCCTTCCTTGCATTGCTTCTGCGGCTACTCTGTGACCTCTGGCAAGTCTTGTCCTCTCAGTAACTCAATTTCCTATTACAATAGAGAAGTGGCAGGGCTTCCCTAGCACAAATATGTGATGATAATACCCTTGAAGAGTGGAGCACTCAGTCTGACGGTGGTAGCCACAGGAGTAATGAAAATTGAGGAATGAATGAAGCACTGGCTACCTACTGCCTACTAAAGCTGAAAGGGGAACCAGCATAATAATGTATCACTTGTGCAGCAATGCAATGTGCTGCCTGTCCCCTCCCCTTTCCCAGACAGAGGGGACATGCTTTACACAGTGTCTTCCTGCACCAGAGCAGGGTGACTTGCACAGGTCCCAGGACTCCTTGGTAGCTGCTGAGGCAAGGAAGGGATGGTTATGACATTAACTTACAGGAAAATCATGAAGCTAAATGTTCTGCATGATGCTGTTTTTTATATAGAGGACGGTGGCACTTCCAGAAACTCCTTTGGAAGTAGATGATCTCTCATCCCACTTACCAAAGAGCTTGTGAGACTCGTTTCAGGTTGGGAGAAATGGCCACAAATAATGAGCCAAGAGAGATGATCCAGATCCAGAGCATTAAAAACCTGAAGACCCCCTCTAAGGATGTTAAAAGGCAAGGAGCTAGTGTGGCTGCATTCACTACTGTGATTACCTGCAAATGAAGGCAGCAGCTCTGACTCATGTGCTTATGGAGGAGAATTATAAAGAGATCTGTATTCTCAATTACTCCCCGGGCTGGAGGGCAGGAGCTGGGAGATAATGGGCAAATCGGATTCAGAGGCGGAGGAAAGCTGTTTCTCTTCCTCTGCATGGCTGCATGAAGCTCACAAACATGGGATCTGAATTTTCTTATCTTTTATACAGCATCAGCTTCAGAAAATACAGGCGTGCCTCCACTGCTGATTTTCATGCACATGTACTGTCTTGGCATGCTTTTTGCCACCAGGATGAGTCTTAACTCAGGTCTTGATCCATGCCATGCTGCAAACAGGGCTTAAGGTACTTGCTGCTGCTGGCTCAGGGGACATGTTGTGAGCCCTGACCCTGAAAACCGTCCTAAAGCTGCTCAGCTGCTAAGCTGGGGAAATGTTTTATGAAACAAGGCAAATGAAATTTGGTTTCACATAATTTCCTCCAGTTTCTCTCCTGCTCATTGACAGGGAGGAAACGCTTTTCACATGCCAGCTGGTGACACTGCTTCATTATAAATTGCTCACCTCCCGTTTCTAAGTCATGACTGCAAATATACAGGCAGCGCTCAGATCAGCCAGTCTGTCACCTCTGGGGCATCTGTTGCTGCTTGGGCTTTGAGTTTGGTAAAAGTTGCCTATAGATTTAATTCCTTTGCCTGGAGACAGGCTCAGAAATCTTGGGACTGTCCAAGCAATCCCCCCATTGTCCTCCTTGAGTACCCGATCAGCTACGGGAATAGGGTCAGATGGAGACCCATTTCTAATGCCACCTTTGAAAGGTCCAGGTCACTCGGTCTGGTCTCCCCTGTGCTCTCCCCGCTCCCACTGCAGTGTCCGTGACCCTCCGAGGCCCGTGCCCTCCAAAAGCATCATGCTCCCCACAGCCCTGTGTTAAATACCGCAACATGGAGTGTGTGCAGGGTGTCTGCAAAACTCTCCCTGGAAGGAGGGCTGGGAGCGAGCACTCACTGGTACTTTTCCATCCTCCTCCTTGCAGGCTCCTGTCTGCCCTGGTGGGAGCTGTTTGTAGGGCTGAAGCCAAGAAGCGTCCCATGACGTGGCAAACCCTCCTTTGCCAGGAACCACCTTTGCAGCAGCAGCAGCAGCAGCAGCAGTATTTTCTCCAGACACATAGTCATCTTTATTTTCATTTCTCTCTCCCAGCTAGGCAGGGGAGGGAAGGCAGCTACCCAGCCGGTGGGGATGGGGATGTCAACTGCATGGGGAGAGGCAGGAATTTAGCAACCCCTGGGCAAACCCAGCACTTCTGAGGGGCTGGCTGCCATTTGCACACCTTTGTGGATTCCAGCCTCTCCACCAGAGTTTAACTCCTCCAGTGCCAGGCTACCACAGCTGAAGGTAATTGTGGTCGTCTTCTCCCTCTCAAAAGACATCCACATTCTTGATGCTTGTGTCACAAGATTTAGAAAGGCAGTGAGTGAAGAAGGTTGAGAAGTTCCCCAAAAGCAGACACAAGCTCTGCATCTCATTTCTGAACCTTTCCTGAGTCATCTAGATGGTTTTGGTCTGTATTTGGGCAGCATCCACAGGCAATGTGTGTCTTTGGTCAATGGTGTTTTATTTCATAATTGGACTCTTCAGTGCTGTAAAAGTAATAGAGGCAAATTACAAATTACCTGTCAAAACAGAATTGAAAAGAGATTCTGAGAAATTACTTTAGCCATGAGACTGGAAGATTTTTGGCCAAGTCCTAAGGCCACTGTTGACATTATAGGTGGGTGTACTGATGTTTATGAAGATCAGTATAAAATCCTGCCTGACAAAAGTTGGTAGCATCATGTAGTAAGCATTTTACAAGGCAATAAGCACTTTGAGAAGGAAAGAGGGAGGGTGTTATCTATCTCTTCAGCTAACGTCAATGCACCTGTTAATTGCAACTGAGTCAGGAGGCTTCATGCAGCCCAGCTACAGTGTGTGGTGCAGACCATGGTGTATGGATGGCCACTACTTCAAGCTTTTACCCCTTTGAAGGTCCCTCATTGGCTTACATCGCTGAGATAGTTTCTTGTCCTTGTGTGAGGACAGAGACTGCCCAAGACAAAGAGCTAGACTCTGTGCTCAGCTTCATCCCGATCCTCTGTATTGTCTTGGGCACATCCCTTATGCCCAGTTTTGCAATGGCTTTCAGCACAGACGATATTACAACCCCTGCATTTACATGATGAGGCAGGAGAGAGAGCCAGGACCAGGCTGCCACAAGTGAGCCACATTTCCCGGAGAAGAGCAAACAAACCAAAGAACCAATGTCTCATTTCGCCAGAGCATGCTGACACCAGCTTACGCACACACCACAAGTGGCAATAAACAGTGACTTTTTTCCTTGCAGGAAAAAAACAGTCAAAACTGTTCCCGGATGAAAAATCCCACCATGAACAACATGGCATTTTGAATTTTGGCTGGCAGTTGTGATTTGATGGGTTTTTCAAAAAACACAATGTTCCTTTGAGTGGACAACAGAAAGCCATCTGAGAAAAGGAAAGCTCAGCCCAGCTCCACAATCCCCTCAGGCCAGCATCCCTTGAGCCAGACCCCTCCACTTGCCATATTCTGTGCCTACCTGGTTCTGCAAGTCACTTCTCCGTCTCCATTTTCCTCCTCTTTGCGTCTCCGAACACTGTGCGGTCTATGGCTCCGGCTGGGGAACAAGTGAGGACCTGTGTGTGCTCTGACCGGAGCCAATTGCTGTGTGTAAAGTGATTGAATACAAAAATTAGAAATGAAAAGGAGATTGGGGTGAGGCGGCCAAAGCAAACACACGTAGCAAACACAGGGGGAGAAGAAAGGCTTGTAAGATCCCTAAGTTGGGTAGCTTTTGGAGTGTTGTGACGGATGTCAGGGAGAGAAACGTGGTCTGGTTTTGCTCCCCGGGGGCTGTTCTGTTCCTCACCAGGACAAGGTCTGGTTACAGCATGGTGAGCAGCAGGGCTCTTTGCTCCAGAGATGTTCTGGAGAGTGAATCTGGGCTGGGGTGGGATTTATTAGCAGTCTTCAGGGGATGGTTTATCTTTGAGTGGTGCTGTGGGAGCAGAGCATTGTGCCCTTCCTGCAGGTTGGTTTATTGCAGGGCCTCCCCTCCCAACTTGCCATTACTCCCTGTCTCCCAGACAAGATCTTGCACATCCCCAGCACAGCCCCCAGCTTCTCCCCTGCTTCTTTGTCTTAACCTGCCTGGAAAAGAGATGCCACTCGGGATGGAGTTGATGTAAGCACTCATTCAACACCCTGCCACCCCCACCATAAACTCTGGTATGGGAGCAGGTCCCCAGAGTATTCTACATGTTTGTAAGGAGTTTTTTAGTCATCCCAGCCAGCCTGTGGGTTATTTGTGCGTCGCATCCTTCGTTTACTTGGCATCTACATTCGATGATTGGCCACCAGAGTCCAGCCCCCTGATTGTATAAGGCATGTTTTCAAAAACAGGATAATAATAATAATAATAATAATAATAATAATAATAATAATAATAATAATAATAATAATAATACCAACAACAATAATGTGCTTCTCCTTAGACATTTTCTTCACAGGTAGATCTTTGTGCTACCATGAATACTGTCATCAGACTTGCAAATATTTTTGCAAGCTCCCAATGGCTGGAGGAGTGTTTGTGTACAGCAAACATGACCCTAGATCACAGCAAATGGACCTTGGTGCCTTTTGGGGGGGAATAGTTTTCTACTGCACAGCCAGTATAAGTACTGAGACAGGAAAACAGCTTTTCTCTAGAGCAGTGGTGCCTCTCTGCTTTCACACCAGCTATGTCCAAAAGCCATTACAATTTGGTAGTATTTTTGGTTGTGTGATTTGGGGAATCCCAGTTTTGATGCCAGTGATAGCATGCTTAAAAACCCAGCAGCTTTGGTGTTTGGCATTGCTTGGCTTAGTGATTTGGCAAAAGGATCAGGCCACTCTATGTACTCCAGAGTTTTCCATGCACTTCTACTACAAGTTTCAGCTTACTTTTGAGCATATTGATCACTGAGAATTTTCTGTCCCAATCCTGCCCAGACTGTTCCTGCACTGATGAGCAGAGGCTATCTAATCCATGTTTATCAATCCAGGTCTTCCATTGGAGCTAAAATTGTCTTCAGCGACTTGATATAAAGTGAAGAGATTTCAAATTTCCTCTGAAAATCAGCTTCATAGCAATTATGGAGACACTGGAAGTGTGTTCATACATGCCTATAGGTGACTGGAAGTGAGGTGTGAAATGGTTCTGAAATGCAGATCAGCCACTCTCCAGTGACTAAATGGAGCCACATTGGTTTCTCCCAGCTGCAGATCTGATCGCTAGGACACATTCAGTATGTTATAGAAAGCAAGAAATTCAGGTTCCAACAAGAAAAAAACCCCAAAGAAATTGTATGCCCAAATCTGAGGTTGTTCTGCATCCATGAGTTGAGGAAAATGGAGCTGGTGCTGTCTTGGGCTTATTTTAGGAAGAAGGTGATGTCTCTGTTGAGCTGTAATGAGAAACATGCACCCTCTTGTGTAGATATCCATCAGGTAAAATAATGTGGAGTCCAGCAACACTTAGGAAGAAATGAAATTGTTAGAATAAAAGATCAGCATGGGATTCAAACCTTTCCTCGAAAGTAAACATGCTGGCTCCCCTGGGGAATTTCTTTAGCAGATGGAAATCCTTATCCTTAAAGATAAAGATCGTATCTCCAAAAGAGGGTAAAATGCTTTTTTTGTTTGTTTGTTTTTAGCTTCCAACCTTCTTACTCTTAGTAAAACCTGAAGATACTATTTCTTTACTTGTGGCTCTCTCCAATTTTACTGTACTCCTGGCTCAGCTTGCCCTATTATCTGTATAGACAGAGGGAATATGTCTAATCAGAAAAAGACAGTGATGAGATTAATCAGAAAAGATGTTATTTTTGGTTAAGATTTGATAGGCATAACAATAAAATCCAGGATGACAGTAGAATGATTAGTACTGAGCTTTCTGCAAGCTCTGAAGAGGAAGCTGCCCATTCCTCCCAGCCCCAGCTGCTGCTGTGGGGCTGCAGGTATTTCTGGAAATATTTTGCAACTTTGGAAATCTACAGCACAACAAATAGCTATTGACATTTCAATTTCATGATTTAGGCAAAAGAGAAAAGGAAAAGACAATTTTACTGTTGGCATATTCCTCCCCTTAACTTGCATGTGGTTTGTTGCACGGTAAGAGAGTTAAGTGGTTACATGTCCAGCTGACAGCAGGCAAGGAGCGTTTTCCTGATGCCCAGAGCACCTGCCATTCCAAACTGCCAGTGAATATACGTTTTCCCATCTAATCACTGAAGGAAGCAAAGACCTGTTTGATCCACTATAAGGAAACCCACATTTGTGTTTATTTTCCATTTTGCACTTGTTGATAGCGAACCAGGCGCAAATGTGTTTCAGGAGCAGAAACCGAGGGCTGTCTATGTTGGTTTAATGTGTTCTCAGAAGTGGGGTCATGGGAAGAAGGCACCGCTTCCCCAGGCAGAATTCAGCTGGAGTTTGCATGGACTGCAGCTCTGCTGCCTGGTTGCTGCTATGGTCTCTATTGCAACAATTAGCATCAGAAGAGGAAAGGAGAAAAAAGAAAAGCCCAGGGGAACACAGTCTAAGTGTAAGAAGTAAAAATGTTGATGCAGGCCAAGAAAGATTTTTCTCCTGCTGAAAATCTGTTGCGTTCACTCTGGAGCAAGGAACTGGCAGAGGGGTTGGAGCTGCGTCTGCATCAGCAAGCATCCCTGAATGGCCCTTTTCAGCCTGCACTTTGTGAAGAAGAGTGGGAAGGAGCCAAAACCAGGGCGGAGGAACGTATAAATACTACGTGTAAGCATTGATGGTTTTTATTTGGAAGCAGAGCCATATAGTTGAGTCTCACCTTGGATAACTCTCAGTGGGGGTGGGAGAGCTCCTCCCATCTCCACCTACTACCAAAAAGTGAGTTTTAGGAGATTTTGGGTATTTGCTGGGCTTTGGGAACAGCATGTACAACTCAGAAACCCTGCCAGCAGCTCCCACTGCTCCCAGGTGCTGCGGTGGTTTTTGCCATCTCTAGATGTGACAAACATACTCCTGACTTCCCACGGGTGAAGCTTCCAGGGAGTATTAATGAATTATCTGATGTGGGACTCATGTGCAGGGTAGCAAGAGCATCCAGCCAGGGAGCTGACACTCTATAACAGAAATACTGTCGTGCCAAGCGTGGCTTTATGTTGTGGTTTAGCCCCAGTTGGCAACCAAGCCCCACACAGCTGCTCGCTCACTCTTCCCCCAGTGGGATGGGGAGAGAATTGGAAGGGCAAAAGTACGAAAACTCGTCGGTTGAGATAAGAACAGTTTAATAATTTAATAACAACAACAACAACAACAACAACAACAACAACAACAACAACAACAACAACAACAACAACATTATAATGAAAAGGAGAACAATGAGAGAGAGGGAAACAAAACCCAGGGGGAAAAAAAATACAAGTGATGCAACTCCTCACCACCCGCTGACCAATGCCCAACCCGTTCCTGAGCAGCGATCGCTGCCCCCTGGCCAACTCCCCCAGTTTCTATACTGAGCATGCCGCCATATGGTATGGAATAGCCCTGTGGGCAGTTTGGGTCAGCTGTCCTGGCTGCGCCCCCTCCCAGCTCCTTGTGCCCCTGGCAGAGCATGGGGAGCTGAAAGGTCCTTGACTGGTATAAACATTACTTAACAACAACTAAACCATCAGCGTGTTATCAGCATTGTTCTCATACTAAATCCAAAACACAGCACTACGTCAGCTACTAGGAAGAAAATGAACTTCATCCCAGATGAAACCAGGACGCTTTGCTGCGAGCCCCTGTTGGGGACCTGCTCTAGTCATGCAAGGGGGACAGCTTAATCTGGTGTCACATGCAGAGAATAAGACTTGGGTAGACAGAAAGAAAAAAGGATTGACCTTCAACCCTCACTGCACCTCTGGCTAGTCTCTAGCCATTTCTTCCCAGAAAAATTAAGACCAGAGTGCTTAATTAGAGAAGAATCTGGTTTATATATTTATGCAGGATTTTCATGCTCAAACTAAGTGCTCCACAGAAAGTTACAGGGAAATGTGCAGGAACAGGGCAAACACAATATGTATCCTGTGCTTAGCTGTAGCTGCTTCGTAATGGTGGTGTTGTGTGGTGGAGGAGCTGTGAAAGCGAGCTGCGATGTTCCCCTGCTGCCTTCTAGCCCCAAAATGCCACAGGGTTTTGCAGGGTCCAGTGCAGGGCTGCTCTGCACGCAATCATGTGGCTGTCCTGCACAGCAGGGAAGGACAGGAAGGAAATGGGAAAAGCCAGCAGAGCAGGCATATTCACAAAAACTGGGTTTTTTTTAACTTTCTCCCTGTGGAAAGGTCCATTCTTAATTCATTGGGAATGACAGGTATAATTTAAAAAAAAAAACAAAACCTTGGGAGGTCAAGAATAGAAGAGACATCTTTCACATGTAGTCAATATTTTGGGCTTGTCTTCCCGTGACAAATATCCAAAGCTGGTGAAAGCAAATGAAGGAGTTTGTGTGTTTCTGAATTTTCTTGTTTGGACCAAGGGCCATGTCTCAGCATGCTGCAGGAGGACATCTGCAGTGGGGCGGTGTGGGTGGCTGTCCCTGGGCTTGATGGAGACTGACTCCTTCAGCAAGGCAAAAGGGGGAAAAGATGGGAAAAACATTGGAGTGGGCACATATTATGCACTAGCAGATGGAGAAAAGGATATAAACAGAGGGTGTTTGCTTTCCCTCACTAGGAAAGCCTAGCTGGGCAGGCAGGAAGGAGGGGACAGGAGGGGACAGGCAGGAAGGCTGGCAGATAGTCAGCCTTGTGGAAGGGAGCGGGTGGCTTGTGCAAAGGTGGCTGGAAGGGCTGTGTCAGGCACAGGATGGAGTTCCTGGTTTGCTCAGGAAGTCTGTGGTGTGTCCTCTTCCCATCTTCCTGCACTTAAGTGACACGTCCTGTTCACGATGCCAGCAGCTAAGGGATTTCACTCATCCTCCTGAAGCTGCCCCTCGCCTCACTGGGGGACTGAGGTCCTGAGAGGGGAAGGCAGAGTACTGACATTTCTTGCTATGGAAGAGGGAGAAAAAGCTCTGGTCACTGGGAGAAGCATTGCTGGGTCCTGCTGAAGCACAATGTAAGTTGCTGTCTCACTCATATGCTTGTCCAAACTACTCCAACTACTACTTGTCCTCAACTACTCCATTAAAGAAATCCCTTTCTCCCTCCAAAAGCACCATGTAGTTTTATGGAGATTGTGTTGCTCCTCTCCCGCTTTTCCATCTGCTGTGGACCATGGGTATTCCAGAAGATGATGACTTCCTGTGCCCCTCCATCCCCTACTTTGAGAAGACCCTTGTTCTCCCCCAGTTCTCAGTCCTACCCCTCTCTGCCCCAGTGCATCCATTATGGACCTGCTGGCAGACCACCTTACCTGCTCCTGAGATGGGTGGCTGAACTTGCAGAGCAAGAAAATCAGATGACTTCTCATCAAAACAAGCTTTGAGAGCTGTACTGGGAGTGCAACCATTCACTTGCATCTTCTTCTGCCCCATCACCCTATCATGTGATCACCTGAGCTGGTTAACAGGGGTTTCCTTGCCCAGGACAGCAGGACAGTGCCAGCTGGCAGAGGAAGGCTCAATTGTTTTCCTTTGGCTTTTCTCAGTGGATGTTACTGCCATGTAAAGTGTGTAAAGCTGCTTCACCCAACAGAGCTGGTGGGTTTGGATCTTCCTGCCATTAACACCTATGCAAAAAGCATTAGTGTGTCACAGAGGGAAATACTGGCTCCTGGAGCCAAGCGGAAGGAGCGGGGATAAAAACTATAGATACATCTGTACTGGCATGGAGTCTTACTAGTAAAAATACTTTAATACAGTAATACCCGCATTTTCCTCAGGCCTTTCAGAAGGAGGGGGACCACTGTGTACTTGGATCTGTAGTTCCTTTGAGCTGTAAATGTCCAAATTGCAGGGAGAAGAACTTGTGGAATTTAATCTGAAGAGCTGTCTCCCCATGATACTGTAGTTATGAGATAGGAACACGTCTAATTCACCACATCTGAATGGTTGCATCATTTTTTCCCCTTGAAAACAGAAGAAAAATCCTGGGCTTTCCTTGCCCTCTCCTTCTCCCTTGCCTTTGCCTTGGGAAGATGCTGTGCCACCCTACATCACCCCCTGAGAACCTCCCAGTGCAGGAGCATCCCTGGTTCCTTCCGTGTGTCCTATGCTTCTGGCTGGGGAGGAGTGGATCACAGAGCACCCTGGTGCACCAGCAGTTCTGGCAGTGACATGGTGGATCCTGCAGCTGGATGCAAGCAGGAGCAGCCCAGAACCAGCAGCAGACGCTCACTAACCCCCAGGTATGGCTGGAGCATGCAATGGCAACGAAGAGCATCACGCCCAGCTGGGTGGCACAGGCTGGTCCAGGGCTGTTACCCACTTAAGTATTCCATGTCAGGCTGGTCAGATCACCTCAGTGTGAAAATTATTCAAGGGGTTTTATAGCATTTTTCAGATAAACATGCAATGCAGACTGTTTTCATTACTTTTCCAGCCTCCTGTAAAATTTGTCAACAGAGTGCTGGGGGAACAAATTAACCCTGTGTGCCTTGGGGTGGAGAGCTCTGCAACAAGAAAAGGTCTTCTGCCCCTCACCGCCAGCAGAGCTGCAGGACATACGGAAGCCCCATGCCCCCTTGTCAAAGCAGAAGCCAAGAGGCGTACTGGCTTTGAGCAATATGCTAGGGCAGGCATTAACAGCCTCCATGGGCCCCCAGCTGGCTGCCTATGTTAAAATATATCAATACAAGTGAGGTTAAGAGGGCTAGATGCCTCAGTGAGTGATGGGAATCAGACAACCCTTCCCATGGGGATCTTCCCTGGGACGGAGGTGAAACTGTCCCAGGAAGAAACTTCAGTCCTGTCACCTCCTCCCGGCCTTCAAAGAGAGCATTTCATCTCGGTGTGTGTCCCACTGAGTGCGCGGTTGAGTGGCCAGGTTTATGGAGGGTGAAATCATTAACACGCCAGGAGCATGAATGCCCCGCTTCTGCGGGAGCAGCCAGGCAGGCTCGGCGGGGCTGCGGTGCGAGAGAGCCAACTGAGACCTGAAAGGGCTCAAACATCCCCTGGCACATCAGGACAGCTCTTGTTCAAATGAGAGTTCTAAAAACATTTTACATATTGTTGAAAAACACCCATCAATTAACAACGCCTATTTCTCTTTGTCCCTTAGGTGACAGAGACACAGTCTCAGGATCTTCCCTTTCATTTCTCCCCATTTCTTCTCCAAAGAACTTTTTCTTTTTGATGTGCTTTCACTGTTGCCAAAACCACCAACAGCGTTTCTCTACAGGGGCTAAATGTGGGAATAAAAGCTTGTGTAGTGGCTGCCATTCCTGACATGTCGGGAGATGCTCCAGAAGCCTGCTTGGTGCACTGGGACCTGTGCTAATCTCACTAGCTGCCTTTGCAGTCGGCCAAAAGGATGGTCCCCGACTCCTCCACCACACAGCTCCTAGGATCTGCAGGTCTAAGACAGTGATGGCAACAGCAGAGGAGTCCGATCCCACAGATGTTTGCAGCTGGGATCAGATCCCCACTGCATCCTTTTTCACACCAGCCAGCAGAATCACCCCAGAGCCATAGACCCTCAGGCTCTTCTTTAGCTTGAAAGTTGTGTTTTGTTTTTCACCAAACCAAATCACATTTCTAAAGACGTTAGTCCTCAGTGAGAGCCTGATAAGAGGTCTACCAGAAACAAGGCAGACTGAAAGGAGAATGGCGCTCAAAATCTCTTCTGTCACATATATGCTTTTTTCCACTGCTCTGAGTCAGCATTTGGCCTTGCACTTTTGCTTTTCCCAGCCCAGCTAGGAGAGTGGAAGAACTGGAGCTCCCAAGTATTTGGTAACTAGTGTGACTAAAGAATAAAAACAGTGATTCATGCATGTGTTTGTGAAGCCCTCTGTTTGAATTGCTGCTATTTACAGGTGGTGGAACATTGATTCTGGGTGAAACTATTTGCAAACCTCCATATTCTTTAAGCCTTATTGATCATCTGTTCATATGTCCTTAACATCCAGGTGCTATTTTTTGTTGTTGCTCTTTTTTTCAATTGTTCTCCATTCGGAAAGGAAAAACCAAACTCAACATACTCAAGGACAAAATCAAACCCAAACCAAAATCAAAACTTGGTGTAATTCAGCTCCTGAATGGCACAGTGTAATGAGCAGACTGGAAATAGCCATCAGATACTTCTTATCCTAAAAATCATTGAAGAGAGATGTTCATTGGTAGGTGTTTTGGAGTAGCAAATGTTCTCAAAGAAGTTGGGGTCACTCCACTAGCAAAGTGAAGAAAAGGCTGGCCCTGACAAATAACAACTTGAAGAAGAGACATCTGCTCCTGTGGGAATGCCCAGCAAATCCACCTCCAAACTTTTCCAATAGTAAGTTACTCCAACAACCAAATCTGACATCTTCATTCTCTATAAGCACCTAACCCCCACCTCTGGTGTAACCCTGAGCACCTAGTCCCCATCTCTGAGGTAACCCAGTCATCGCACTTTTCAGGTTACCCAGGTTTGAAAAAAAAAAGAAATATTGAACTGTGGCAACTTCAAATGTTTTTTCCATTAAAGCTGCTTGGCACGGTGATTTCCCTTCTGTCTCACCCTTTGGAGTGCTGCCTCACATTTTATCCACTTTTAGATTCAGGACGTCAAGATGTCTGAGCCCAAGTGGTTTAGGAGTAATCAGGGCTAATAGAATGGACAATGCCTCTATATTTAAAAAGTAACTATATATACTATGTGTACAGACTATTAATGGGGTATTTGGCCACACAAATGAATTCAGTCACTGAGCTTGAGAGCATATTCAGTTATTTGTCATCTCCTTGACATCTCTGAGACAAATCCCGCTAGGAAGGTCTGTATGGGAGCTACAGCTTGTGTCAAAGAGGGCATAGACCTTCGCCAGATTAACCACAAACCCACTGGGATGGGTGGCTTAGACACAGGGCTGTTAAGGAAGAGCAGATTTGTTCTGACTTCTTCCAACGTCACCAAATTATTCTTGTCATCAGTTGACATGGGTGCTACAGTCTGGGTGGGAAAAAAAAATCAGATTTATTGAATCCTTTTGTCTCCTCTGATTTTACAGTTGTGCTTTTGTTCCTGTCTCTCTTATTGGTATTTCCTTGGCAGCTCATGAGGGATTTCTTTTTTTGAATGATTGAGCTCATTTTGCGCCAAAAGAGAAGGGAGAGACAACCATTCTCCAAAGCTCAGGAAATGTGACATCACCCAAAATGCAGACCCAGCTTTTTGTCAGCCAGGTGGTAAAATGAAATATTCTCAGCCGTCTCAGCATCTCCACTGCAAGGAAATTAGAAGCAGAAACTTGGGATGACAGCCCTTGGCAGCTCTATTCAACTTCAGTTTGGGACACTAAAAATGCCAGCTTGGTAAGGCGGCTAGAGAGAATAATAAAAAGACCTAAATTTTGCCAGAACTGTGGATTTCTGCTTCACCGCTGAGCAGAATCTGTGAGTGGTGATTCACATGTCGCTTGACACAGTCTGGCACTTCTGGTAGATCACTGGCCTGGGGAAACACCGTTATCCCAGCCAACCCACCACCTCATGTCAGCAGCTCTGGCATGGGAACGGCAGCACTCGCACACAGAGGGGCAGGGGAAGCTGGCAGGAAAATGGGCATTTTACTCTGCATCCAGACAGGCTGCAGAGCATGAGAGCTAACATACACCTAACAGTGAGGGCCACAGCTAGTCTAATTTTTGGAAGAGCATGTTTCCGTTTCACCAGCGGGCACTGGCGCTGGGTTTCTGACCGAGCTTAACACTTTGGGAAAGCAAAATGTGGCCAGAAGTCTTGCAGTGGGACAGCTGGCTGCTAGACTTTTGGAAGGCAGAGATTTCTCTCCAAAATCTACATCTGTCCTCATTGATAGGAAGAACAATTTCTACCACTGCAGGATTTGCCAGTTGACATTTTATGGTCTGGGTGTATGCAGGGAGGTCTGATGAAAAAGTCACCTGTCTTGGTCTTAAAACCTTTGCCTCTGTGCATTTCTCATGTCTTCATGCTTTGATCAGCTTGACACAAGCTCTTTATCTCAGGAATGGATTTGACAGTTTTGTACTGCTGTTTGCTACCTGCCATGTGCAGAACAGGCAGGCAGCTACACAAGCCGATGTGTGACAGCAGAGAGTCCTGCAGCCTGAAATTTGTTCTGGATAGGCACCAAAGGCTGCCCAAGTAACACCACATACCTGGTCCTCCACAACAAGGACAGCACAGATGGCCAAACATGGAGGTCACACATCCCATATAGATGGTATAATTCTGCTGTAGCTCTGGGTATTATGAGCCCATCTCCTGGGAGCCATTCCCAGGGGATATTTCAATATTTGAAATATTTGCAATATTTGAAAGAGCCTTCAGTACCTTCTAGCAGAGATATTAATATTTCACCTCACAGCTCAACAAGGCTAACCTTCCGCTGGGAACCCAAACCATTGCAGAAATAAGAAATGAACCATATATGCCTTAAGTGGGCTGAAGTCATCCAACCTGTTCTTGAGGCTGCATGCCATCTGGAAAGAGCAAACAGTCTTGGGAGGGAGGGATGGACTCAAGCAGCTCTGACTGCAGTATTTTAACCAACCCCATGCAGCACAGATGTGCCATAGATCCCCTATAGCATCACACCTGTACAGCAAAGTAAATGCTCTTTGCTGCAGCAGCATCACAGAACAAAAGAGGAATATCAAAAGCCAAGTGTGGGGCCAGAGCAGGGCAGCTGGATTAGCCGCTAGTGCTAAAGACTCCTTTCCACTCATGGTTGGATGCAAGTGAAGAAAGTGTCTCAAGGCCATTCAGAGCTTGCTGGGTACTAGACTTTGCCACGCTGTGGCAGCCTGTAGTTCTGCAGGCTGGTGTACCTGCTGCAGGACTAAGCCACACTGCAAACAGCTCATCTCGAGCTCCACAGTTGCATTTTGACATAGGGCTGGCTTGGTTATTGCTACACTGCACCCTGTTGGGCTGTTTTGCTGTATCCCGTGAATCTGCCTGCATGGGGGATTAAAGGGAAGGTGGAAGGAGCAACCCCTGGTGCTCGACGGTGAGCTTCACCCTATGGTTATCCTGCAGTCACAACTACTACAACCTACTGGTGCTGTCATGGCTGTTTGGTAGAGATCCCAGAGATGTTAGACATGGGGGACAGACACCTTCTCTGCCCTGCCCAGGCACAGTCCTCTCAGCTCTTCTAGTCTTTTTGGTTATTTTTACTTGATCTGCGAAGTTGGTTGTATTTCTTTTTTTTTTTAGGAGTGTTTTTTTGTTTTTTTTTTTTTTTTTTTTTTTTTTTTTTTTTTTTGCCAGGTGTATCTGTGATGGTGTGATGGCTTTCTTTAGAACTAACCTGGGGGTGACTGTTTATTTTTAGAGGCGAGCCTATATGGAAATGTCCTTCTCCTCCTCCACCCTAGGGTGGAGGCAGAAAAGGGAGAAAGGCAAAAAAAAATGAGAAAATAAAAAGCCTGGCTCTTAGCTCCCACATATGCAAGGACACCCAAGAACCAGGTAGAGCCTTCTTGTGTTGAGTCCTTAAAAGCTTCATTGTGATGTCTTTGCAAGAACATATTTATTTTGTTTCCTGAGCCGTATGAGCAGGGCATTGTATCTGCTGGATTAAGGCAGCTCTGTGCTGCTCAGAGAACTATGAAATCCCTCCTCTGTCAGGCTGATGTGAAAGGATCCCATTCATCTGGGCACTCCTGCCCGGTGGGGTCTGCTTAGCATTCATCCCGAAGTGCGACAGAGCTCCTACTGCTGTCTCTGGCTCACGCCGCTCCTTCCCTCCTCTCCCACATCCCTGCTGCCCCACATGTGCCAGCAGCCAAGAAAAAAGAATAGGGAACCTTTGCTCCATGGCTGCTCACGGGCTGCTTTCCACTCATTGGTATGCAGCGGGCATTTGCCCCAGTACCCTACTTCACACCAGTAAATGCTCCTGGCCTCCCTGTGTGCCAGCGACGTGCGGTGCAGCAGATCCAGGGGATGGGGGCACCGTGGGAGGGCAGCCGCTGGTGACGACATGTGAATCAGCAGCATCCACGCCACAGCAGCCGGGGCACTGACCCAAACGAGTGGTGCGGGCTGGGGGGGACGAGCGAAAGGGTGCGTGTGAGCGTGAGCGTCTGTGAGTGTGCCTACGCATGCATGGAGGTCAACCTGCGAAGGGGGACATGATGCATGGGAGCTGGAGAGACAGGAGGGGATGTAAATCAGTGAAGCAGCTTGGTGTTACAGATGTGCAGGAGAGATCAAAGACTTGGCCAGTTTCCGCTTTCTTCTCCTATGTTTGCTTTAATGGTCACTTGCTGTTGGGTTTTGTTCATAGTTCAGATTCCTGATACGAAGCCAGATACTATTTATTTGCTCTAATTTTTCTTTTCGTACATCTGTCTAGGGTCTGACCTTTTTTTTTTTTTGGCAACTACTGGTTAGAGACAGTGTTGGGGGAAAACTGTGAGGACAGCTCTTGAGAGTTAAGCATTGTCCAAACCAGACACTAAGCAATATTTCCTTCCTTGCTTAGACCTTGTCCAGATGAGATTGGACCTGTGCCTGAGCATCTGTGCTCAACAAAGCTCCCAAATCACTTGTGCCTGAGAGATAAGGATGTCCCTAAATCAGGCCAGTCCATGCAGCATGTGGGACTGAAAGAACAGACATCGCTCAGAGTTTTTTCTCCGAGGATGGTCATTTCTGCATGCACGTGAATTTACAGCCTTGGCAATTGAAACTTAGTATTGAGAAATGGGCTGGTTCAGCTTGGACTGGAACTTGAGGCTTCAGGCAGCCTCTGTTCTTGCAGGTCAGCAGTGACAGAAGGAGTTGGAGGCACAGATTACAGTCAGGGGCCAGTGTCTCATCCTCCCGGGCCCCTCTGCATCTCCCAGGTCCTGGATGGGACCAGATGGCATATATAGGATCCTTCAATGGGTTGATCTGTCTGTATGTGTGGCCCTCGCAGCAGAAGGAAGTATCCAAAGTCTCCTTGGGAAACAAAGAGTGTAGCGACAGCAAAGGAAGCCAGCCAAAGCTCACAGTGTGTGGCCACATTGGACCTCAGCTTTGCCCATCAATAACACCATTTATTGTTTTTAGAGGGGAAAAATATACGTTTGTGAAAACAAGATTTCCCAAGCTGACTGCTTCTTCAGTGAGGGGGAGAAAGGGGTCTCTGGCTCCTTTGCTGCCTTCTGGGCCCCTCCGGAGGCATCGCATTTCACTCAAGTTGTCATTTCTGGTTACACTTCCAGACCGTTCTATTAACGGCAGGCAAGAAACAAGCGCCCCTTTCTTCCCACAACGGGACTTGCATGGGTGTGCGGGGGGAAGCCGATCCCTGAAGAAAGGACTACTGAGGAGGGACAATCCTTTTGCACCCTCCTGGTGATGGCTTGGCCACATCCTGCATCGGTGAGAGCACTCCTGCAAGCCCAGGAGCAATTGAAACTCCATCTCGATAGCTGAGTGCTGACCTCACTGGAGACATGACATAATCACAGAGCTTGCAAGAGAAAGCCCTAGGGACCAGCAGCTTAAAACACTGCTGCCTTATGCCTGGAACAACACTTCCAGTCTTTGAGCCTTAAGAAGCTCCAGTCTGTTGGCAGGACGCTGCTCAGGGCTCGCCAGAGGCTGCGGGACTCAGGGAAGCTGAGTGCTGGCTCCGCTGGGAGCCCCAGGCTCCACCGATGCCTCCGGGGACCTCTCCCAAGTGTCACTCCGAAGCAGCAAGCAGGCAGCACTCTCTGCTAAGGGGCCCCTGCTGTGAAGATCTTTGCCATTTTCAGTGGTATGTTTTACAGGACCAGCTGTTGAATGCAGCAGAGGCCATATCTGCCACTTCCACATGGCAGATGTAGACATTCTGTCCCTCTCCCATGGGTCTGCTTTGCTCCCCTATCCATTGCAGCTCCCCCTGAAGCCAATGGAGTCATATCCAAGTAGCCAAGAGCAACCAGTGGGTGTTTGAGCACATGCTTTGTACACCGATAGGTGACTTCAGCATCCAACTGCTGGCTGTCACTGTATTGTCCAGGGTCAGCACAGGACCACTTAGCACAGAGCCACCAGCTCCCTTGCACCCATTCACTCACACCCTCATCACACTGTTTTTTGGTGACAATCCCTGGGTTCATACTAGTGGGAGTATGTCCATCAGGCATGTCCAGCCCTCTGGGAAGGAGAGTATAGCTGCAGATACAAATTTTTTTTGGAGGGGGGAGCAGATAAAATCTGTACATCTGAGAAGACTCTTTCAAGAAAGACAAGGTCTTCATCACGCTGTAGGAGACAGCAGTCTCATGACAACTCGTTTCATGTGGCGTTTGCTAAATAGAAGCCAGCTCTCTCTAAGAATGGGTTTTCCTGAGAAATTCCTACACTAATGTATGCAATCTGCCTGTGGAAGGGGTGTTACGCATCCTCCTGGGGCCTCATCCAGCAGGAGTGTGAATCTGTCACTGTTCCCTGGGGCTCAGCCGGGCTCATCAGCTCCAGAAAGAAAGGTTGAGGTTTCTGCACACTGCGTATCAGCCAGGACGTGCCGGCCAAGCCTTCATACACGTATGGCGGGGTGCTAAGCATGCAAACCACACTAGCTATATTTCCTGAGTGTAATTTGTGCCTAAAACGCCAGCAGCCCTGCTTCTAAACATTACCAGGCTCCTGTTCCTCTGGCTGCATACATGAGACCCAGCTAGAAAAGAGGTTTTAATGGTACCAGGCACCGAAGCTGTGCTCAGTCCAGCAGGACCAGCTCAGACTTGAAGATCCTGATGTGGTGCTAGTTTTTACATTTGGATCTTTGGGCTGCAGGCTGAGAGGATCAAAGAGAGTTTCTAGAGCACAGGCGTATGGGTCTGTTTGCCAGCTCCAAGTCTATTGAACGATCAACTGCTTTAGATGGCAGAGGTGAGCCCCAGCAGGGAACAACATGCCTGGGACTGACCACCCAGCCAGGATCAGGTGTGATGCAAATGCTGACTGGCATTCAGAGGAGCAGATTCCAGCAGTTTCTTTAGTCATTATATGATTCACACATTGGCAAGTGTGAATCCATCCTGCCTCGTGTGATCTGAGGCGGTCTGTTGTCATCACAAGAAGGCTGGGCTGGAAGACAGACCAGCTCAGAAGGGGACTTAGAAACAGAAAGTCTCTGATGAGAAAAAAGAAGCATCCAAATGACTCTTCTCTCAGTAATTTTTGCTAATTATAAAGCCATTGACTGCTATTCCCAAAGCCTCCCTGTGTGAGGGACCTTAATCACTGATGACAATTTTTTGGCATTTTCAGAGTTGTCACTGACAAGAACACACACCAGACACCTCCACCCAATGGCAACATCTGCCTTGACAAAATGAAGTCTCCATGTTATTCTTAGCTCCATCACTTGCTCTGTCAAATTCTCTATGTTTTTCCTGCTAGCCACACCATGATATCACCTTGACGTAGCTATGGATGTCTCAATTGTTTACAGAGCATCCTTCTAACAAACAGTAAAAACATCATTCCTTTCAAAAGCCACTTTGTGGGCTTCAGTGTCCAAGAAAGGAACAGGCAAGAGCCTATTTTTGGGCTGTGTTAGACTGATTGGAGATTTATAAACTACTCAACTTTGCTCATGGAGCCTCCTGAACACTTTTGACACTACTGGTTTGGATGTGGAGACTCTGCGGACAACTTTCAGCTCCAAGATAAAACCAGGCAAGAAACAGTATTGTCAATAGGGAAAAAGAAGGAACTGCTTACCCAGGGGCTGGGCCACAGAAACCTGGGGAGAGCTGTGCTTCATCTAGCCAGACCTAGGCCCAGTTTAAAGCTTCACCTCAGCATCACAACCAGCCAGCCCTTCCAGCCAGATGGGAGAGCTGTCTCAGCCGTGAGCCAAGACTCCTGTGCTGAACATCCAAAGGCGCTGGCTAAACCCCTTCCCTCTCCAGACATAATCCTAATTGCTGATGCTTGGCAGTCACTCTTTCATGAGCAATAAGGGAAATTCATATTTTGTGTTTTAAATGTGTTTATTAGCCAAGAAGTTATCACCTGAAAGTGGACGCTAGGGCATGTCCAGAAACCTCTTTCCTTAAGTTTCCCACCAACAATGTAGGTACTGTAATGTCTCATGGCAGGTTGGTACCAGCTTCATGGCTGCTAAAGCTGTGTAGAAGTCTAATGCAATCCAAGGGTCTTTTTTTATGTCACAGAGTAACTTTTTAAATTACTAACTCAGAAGTAAAGTTTTCTGAGAAGCTTTACGGTCACTGGAGGAAATTTGTGAGTTGCAATGTGTGGCTATTTGATGATGGAGAGCACGTAAAATGATCTCTTGGGATGAAGCTGGCACGCCTGCTCTCTTTATGCTTGTGAGCTGGTGCAAATTCGCACTCTGGTCTTGCAGTGTGAATATCCCACTCATCTGACTTCTCCACACCCCCAGTTAATTACAACTCTGCATTTCCTTAAAGAACCCCAGGTGCAAACATACAGATTAGAGGCAGTTACAGGAATAGGTTAGTTGGCTTGCAGAGCTAAAAGGTTATTGTTGTTTCCACAGAGGTTTTATACAGTGTGCGTGTGTGTGTGCATACATATATTTATATTTCAATTATATTTATGTTATTATTTCAATTACAACCATCCATCTCTTCATAATGCTCGATTTCATTCTGCACCAGATTAAGCCCTTGGTTGAATGCCAGTTCTGAAATGGCATGAATGAGTCCTCACAGCATGGGGAACCTTTCATCATGAAGGTCTTGAAATAAATGTCACCACCGCTCTCATCTCTTTCTCTGAAACCCTCTTTTGCCCCGTCCCTCCTTCCTGCTCACTGAGGACACTATGGTAGTGTATTGACTTGTGAAGAAAGAGACTTTTCTTAGGTATCATACGTGCCCTTCCGTTGGAGGGAGGTTGGGAGCCACGGACAGTTTGTGTTTGACTGTCCCTTGAGATGCTATGACAAGGGTCTTGTCTTCACTGCCCAAACAAAAGTAACTGAAACCCGTTATGCTCTTCAGCTCAGATGCAGAAGTGAAGAGGAGGCATTACGGTTTTATTGCAAGGCAAATTTACCTGAGCCAACCCTTGGCACCATTCACATGTCCTACTTTCCCTGGGATAAACACATGCCCTTATCACTAGAAAAGGCAAGATAAGTGACTTCCAGGATCATCCCTGACCCATCACACCATGCAACCAAAGTGAAGACTTAATAAAATACCTATTTAATTTAAAAATGCAGACAGGCTTCAGCTTAGCCAACAGCAGACTATTGAGGAGTCTTAAAGACTACACGTGAAATAATTAGATTGGACCATTTTCGAGATACAGCACAAGAGTTTGGAAGGAATTATCTCTCAGCTTTCCTTGTAGCCTCTACTGTCAGCACTGCTTTGCAGATATAGTCAGATTTTGTATGCGTCCAAAACCATCACTGCAGCCTACTCACAAGAGTCGTAAAGCTGAATGTTGTTTCTGAGGATGGCTGACATGGGATGGGGATGCCAACCTGGCTGAAGGGAGACGTGACAGGCTTTTCTGAATTGGAATGGGAAGGAGTCCTGGTCTGTCTGCCCCATGAGGCAGAAGGGAAGCACTGTGCATGTGTAGAGGGAGAGGCAAGGAGAAGAGGTCTGGAGCTGACAGAGGGAGATAAGGGTTGGAGAGTTTGTTGCATGTTCCTGTCCCAGCTGAGCTGCAAACTCTCCCCTCTTTTCAAAATATCCAGCTTGTACATCTATGGCCCTGCCATATGGGAATGCAAGAGTCACTATATGCAACCCACCCACCTCCAACTTCATATATAAGCAATGCAATATCTGGGAACCATAAACACCTCCATAGTCCTTTGGAAGGCTTTTAGCTGACACAAGAGGATATTGAGAGGAGCATGCGGGGAGGGTGCCACAGCCTAATGCTTTGCCATCTCATCTTGGGGCATTTTGCATTCTAGACTGATACTTAGGAGCAAGGGACACATCATCTCTTGAACGCCAGGATGCCCAAAGTAAGGAAGGTGTGAATCATCATGTGGAAAGCCACATCTGAACAATAGTCAAATTCCCGAGGATTCATCTCTTCAGAGCTTTCAGATGCACTCGTGCCAGGAGGAGGAGGAGGTATAGTTCAAAATGAAACAGTTTGAAGTCTGTTTTCTAAGGGTCTAGAAACCATTTTACAGCTTCAGTCATCCTCACATGCTGCAATTATTGCCTTAGTAAATATATCAACACGGAAGCATAAACTCCTTTAAAGCTCAGGAAATACCCCAAACGCCAACAAATGCATGAGCTGCTCTGAGCTCTGGTGGAATAAATTCCAGGCTCCTGTGGGTTCGGGTGATTCAGGCTTTGCATTCTCATGGTTTATGATTCCACCAGATTTCCTTGATGCAATTATTTTCTTGCGACTCTGCAGTCTACAAATTCTAAATATAACCTTACACGTAAAATAAAACCCTCATTCCTGAAACAGTCACTTGCCTAAAATCCTGCCAAACATACGCTTTTTATATTACATTAGTCATGAGCTGTGGCTGAGAAGTTCCTCTTTGGAGACCCCTCCCAGAAATCTTGTGGAAAAGTTTTAGGTTTGGTTTTTTGTTTTTTTTTTTTAGATAATTCCAGGCTAGCTGAGCGTATCAGGCAGGAAAACATTAACATTTTCCAGAAGTGGCTGATGTCTCATGCACTCTTTAACAGTTGCTGCTGGTCCTTTATCAGATGTGTGGGAGGGATGCAAGTGACTGAGCTGGGAAGTGGTGTCATTGCTCAACACCAATAAAGACACATGAGGCCAGGCTTTGAAAATAGCTTTTATAGTCTAGGAAGGATGAGTGAATGAACCTGGAGACCCTCTGTGCTAGTTAGTGACAAGGTGCCCTGCTGAATGTGAGGTTCAGACTCCCATCATCTCGTCCTTTATGTTTTCATGGCTCAGGTGAAGGCTGTAAAATGCTCCCAAGAACAAAGCCGTTCAGGGCTCTTCTGCCCAGGGCAGATGAGGCACGCAGTGCTGAGAGGTTGAAGAGCAGTCCCTCTCCCACGGTCAGAGCCATGGGTATCTGTTTAGGTCAATGCCAGAGAAACCCTCATCTTCACCACCTGGCTTCACCCATTCCTGGTCACCGGAACGGGGTGGGAGACAGAGCTTCAGCTATCCCTGCACTAGCCAAAGGAAATGGGCTTAGGTGATTTAGGATAGGATAGGATAGGATAGGATAGGATAGGATAGAATATAATAGAATAGAATAGAATAGAATAGAATAGAATAGAATAGAATAGAATAGAATAGAATAGAATAGAAAAGAAATTTCAGTTGGAAGGGACCTACAACGATCATCTAGTCCAAATTCCTTCCTCCCATGGGGAAGAGCAAGCCCCATGCCTTTTCCTGTTCCCTGAAAGGGACAGCAGTGACCCTTAGGATTCTGTTCTTCATCAGCTTGTGCTCTCTGCCTCCCCACCATTTAGCACCAACCCAATGCTTTCCAACATCTCAAAGTCAAGGTAATGGGATTTGGTGTCAAGCAGAGAGTGGCACTGTGCAATAGGGTGTTGTTGTGGTTTAGCCCCTGT
>VZTL01000909.1:188-11464 GCA_013400535.1 Scopus umbretta
TTATACAGGGGAAGGTTCATAGCCCAAGGCTGCTGATTGTTTCAGTGACCCTGACAACTTCTCTACATTTGCAATCTGTTCCAGAAATTGCTTTATCTGGATGCTCTCCTTAGTGTTCTCCTGCCCAACTTATAAGAACACCATTCCTAAACTCAGTATCAACTCTCAGTATGTGTAAGAGTTAACTCTTGCCACCCACAGAGTCAGCAGTTTAAAACTGGACCTGACTCTGTTTTCCAAGAACTGCTCAGTGGAAGCAACTGGTCAAAGCGGGTTACATGGTACTTCAGATCATGCGATGACCATGGAATTTTTAGTTCGAAGGAAGAATCAACAATCCTACTCAAGGCTGGTCCACCTTTGTTCCCTCTACAGTCAAGGACAAGCATTAGTTGTAATTCTTAAACAACACACCTATCACATATTCAGCCTAGATTCTCCCTCTATATCAGACAAATAATACCATTTTCCAGGTTTGGACATGGACAGAGGAACAGTTTGAGAGACGGAAAGATACAGGAATTTTGGTTTTCTTTTTCTTCAGTTTTCAGGTTGCTAAATGGTTTAAAGCATTAACAGCAAGACCTGGACACTTACTACATTTGACTAGTATGTTGCCTTAGTAACCATACAAAACATTTCAATCACTTCTGAATCACCTCTGTTCCATGGGAGGTGTTGGGAACTGCAGCAATAGTTGCTGCAGTAGCTGCTGCTGCCTCTTCCTGCCTCCTCTCACTTGCTCTGAACATCCCTGAGATGGGTGCAACACAGACTAAGGACTAAAATGGGATTAAAATTAGTATTACGAGGATGCAGAAGATTTAAACCCTTTCTTGAAACTTCTCTGCAATCTGAGGCCAATAATGCCCTGAACATGTCACTCTCTCTTTTCATGTCAACACTAGCTGCTGCATCCTAGTGTACTGTAATTATAGCTCTTCCGCTATGCTGTTTTTCATACTGCACCTTGGACTTAATCTGGTCCTGAATAACACAGGAGGCTTTTTTCTTTAAAAGGTCTATTTCATGTCTCTGACAACGTTGCTATACTACAATGAGTGAACCCATATTACAGGGAGAAAAAAAAAAAAACCAAACAAAAAAAACCACCACCACCTTGACAATGTGCAATAACAGAAGCTAATGTTCTAACCCTTTGGCATTACCTGGGCACATAATGTTGGATCAGCAATGTATCCCTATGCCAGAGCGTGTAAAGCAATTCAGTAATTACCATTGATTATGCTCTTTTAGTAGGCTATTTAATGTCACAATAAAACAGAGTATGGCAGGTCAGGCTCCAAATTAGAACTTGGATTTCAGTGCAAGGCATCCAAGGAAGAATTTCCCACTGCTGAAGGCCAGGGTGATTCTACTGAAGCCAGCAGGGCAGCGCTGCTCCTGCTAGCTCAGGTTTGGGCACCCACTCCACCTTCCAGCAAACACCTGCACTGCATAACTAGCAACATGCCAGTGCAGGACACCTGTGGTTTCTGAGGCTGTGAATGCTGAGAGCAGTTCCCTCTGCGTGCAGCCCTGTCACCCTCACTACCACTAAACCTGTCACTTCACCAAGGTGCTTTCACAGCTGCAACCTGCTTGCCTGTCACCCTTTTCCCTTCCAGCATAGCTTTTAAGTCCTTCCTTGAGTACCTCTTGCACTGCCATCTCAGCTTAATCCTTCTCCTGCCTACCATAAGGACTGAAGAAATGGCTCCTCTACTCACTAACCTCAGGAGTAGATGTTATAAACAATCTTCTTGCTCCCTTTCCTAAAGAAATACAATATTTATTAAAGAATTACCTTGTAAGATACTTAGCTTCACCTTTACTTCCTGCCTCCCTTCACACACACGTGCACACACATGAATACCTTTATAACTTGTCCATGCCTGGCAGTAACTTCATCTGGCTTCTCTTAAATAAAGAGTTTGAGAAGAGATGGGAAAAGGAGCATGAAAATGCTATCAAAATATCAGGAGAAATTTGACAGTCAGGATGTAAAAGTTTTCAAAGAATGACAGAAAAGCCTAAAAGGGAAAAAGTTCAATTTCACCTGATTTTTTAAAAACTTAATCCTACCTCCAAGTCAAAAATACTTGGCTATAATCAATTAGCTAACAAGCACATTAATATTAACCTGCTTTGAAGGTTATTCGTTAATAAAAAGGGAAAGCAATTAGGGTGTAAGTGAAGAAGCTGAGACAATCAACCCTTTTCAATGGGTGGGAACAATGATCTATTTCACTGTAACCACAGCAAATAAGGGAATTTTATATCATCACACCATGTATCTCTTTCTGAAGAATTCCTGTGTCCTAAAGCATTTGTTTTTCTCAGTCCCCCTGGCCTGGTTTTGTCACTGATATATTTGTGTGTGTTTGTAACGTCAGCTATGTTTGTGGCTCATTTTCCTGTTTTTCTCTTCTCAGCCAGGACACTGGTGATTCTCTCTCTTTGATTTCTGGACCAATGCATCTCCCAGCTCTTTCAGTTTTCTGACTTTCGATTGCCTAGTTTATACCTTCTGCTCTGCACACCAGGTATGTGACCTTATCCATCAGAAGGAGCTGGCTAGCCTAGTTGTGCATGTAGTGTGTTGCTTTACCACCTGGCAGGGCTTTATGCCTGAACAAGATCCCCTGGAGGACATACTCCAGGCTCAAGGGTTACACATCAGGTTTTGAGGAACTGCCCTTTGGAGTTAGGCGTCTAAACTGTTAGCAGATCTTTGACCTCTCTCCAAGGCTCTGGCCCCACCTAAAATCTGACTGACTCACTGGAAGCATCTAGTTTCCTCTACTAGCTGTGAAAAAGCCAAATTGCCAGCTGAGGTACCCCAGGTAGATGGGTAACAGTACACAGCACCCCATCATACAACCAAGTTAATAGTCCTGCTTCACCTCACAGAGCTGAAGTAAGGTAAAATGTCACAAAGATAATAAGACCATCACATACTAATTTAGTATAGAAAGTAGAACCATCACAAATAGGATCGAAAAGGACCTTGAAAAATCCTCTGCTCCATTATCTAAAACAGATAGGCAAACACAACTTCTGCCATTCCTTGACTGCCCATCCATCTTGTCTTTCCTTCACCCTCTCATTTTCTCTGTTCACTTCTTCGTAGTTCTGTAGCTGGCTTCTTTAACTCCTCAAAGCAGCTGGGAATACAGTCTGACTGCAAGGTGCTACTACTGGGAATAAAGTTGATTGTAATAAATAAGGAAGCAGAAAACTACCGCAGATGAAATAAAATGCAACACACGAGTCATTAAATATTGAACCAAATTCAGGCTGCATAGCCAGCCTCAATCTGTTTTTACTGATGGTAAATGATGGCCTTATATAATTTCCAGCATCCTGATGGATGATATGGCATCAGTTGTTTAGGTTGAGGAAGACAGAGTGAAAAGGGTGCCTTTTACTCTTTTTATTAAAAGGCCAATTCCTGTACAGTGCTGAGCACTCAGGATGGCTCAGTACCTTCCTGGTTGGACTCTCAGCTTCTCCAGTGTTAATAAAAGCTGTGGCATTTTGGAGCAGTTTGGGCAGTATGTAAAAGGTCCCCAAATGCAAGCTTGAGGATTGATTACTCTTGTCTATTTTTAATGAAAATTAACAACTTAGGTGGGAGTAGAGTTTTATAATTACCAGGCCACTGAAATTAAAAATAGAGGAGACATTCCCCAAACCTCTGAGACACCATTTCCCTCCAGCCAGGTTCACCACTGCACAGTGACTGAAGGGAGACACGCTCTGCTGAAGAACTGCTGTTCTGCTGCAAGGGAGAGAAAATAAAAATTAACCTCTGATCTACAAAAGCGCTGGAGCCGCTGGCAATTAAGATGTTATTTAATAAGATGCCATGCTTTGAATCACTAAAATGAAGGGTTGGAGGAATCTGTCTGCCACACTGCTCCTTTCGCAACTCTCAGACTCAGGCATGGAAGCCACCTGAGGAGGTTAGAGAGCTGTAATTAAATTAATAAAGCGTGGCCTGGCTACAGGAGAGAAAGACAGAGAGACAGAGAGTAAAGTGATTGCAGGTAATTGCTGGACATACTGCTGTCATTTATTTTTTCCTTTCTGCACTTGAGACTGGTAATTTTTTTCCTGCTCTTGTGCTTGACAGGGTCTTCAGCTAGAAATCACCAGCCAAGCTACCATTTTTCATCAAAATTTAAACAGAGGTTGAGATGACAGTAAAAGTGCCAGCTTCTCTCAAAAATACCTAGATTTTTTTTTTTTGCCAGGTGACTGAAAGTGTAAAAGATTTTTCTGATATTTTTTGTTGAGGAAAAAAATACCCTTTTCTGAGAAAATTAAGGAGAAAAGTAAAAATTTAACAAGTTTCCACTGGAACCCCTTCCTTTAACAAAATTAAATGTTTCTAAAAAAGTTTTGTTTTGAGTATTCTTTGCTAGGTGGTAACATGAGGACACCCTGTCTGTGTTAAGGAAATGGTTGATTGAGATGCTTCAACACAGCTGTTGTTCAAACCATGTGTGTTGTGACTGGCTTCTTGGCAGCTCATTTTAATTCTTCCTTCCTGAAACTTGCATTCTTCCTTCCAAATCTATGAAAATTACTATTGTCCCCTGTTAAGTCCAGATTTAAAGCCATCAGTGCTTGTGCAGCTTCTCTGGTCTGTGGATCAGTCTTTGCTCTGTGTTTGATGAACTGTCAGAAATACGTATTTGGACCTCAGCTTGGGTATTCTATAGCTGGAACAACACTTTTTTCACAGCTTCTCTCCTCACCACCCTCAAGTCAGTGATGTAAGTCCTAACTTGTTCAAAAGCATAACAGGGAATCAGTCTTCTAACTCATAGTTCACTATTTGAGCTCAGGGCAATGATTTGCACCTTTTCATATAAGCATGTCCTGTGGTTTACGCAGGACACAGCCCCAGGTTGACAGCACAGACAAATGTGGTCTTTGTAGATGAGCAGTATATTCATGTATCTTTGGATGGAACCCAGCTCCCACCATGGAATTCAGATCTGCACCAGGCTTAGGGCACTTGAAAGATGTGAGACCTTTAGATGTAGGGATTTGGTTCAGCTTATCAGAAAAAGAAAGGCCACCTGCAAGATTTAGATCTATATCCCCATAACAGCCTTTTGAACTTTCCTGAAAGTGTTTTGATTCAGGCTCACCTACATTCGCTTATCAGGTCTGGTTTCCTTCCTATCTAGAGCACACATATCACAGCTTGAACTCCCTGGCCTTGCTTCAAAAGCTGTAGGGTGAATTACAACTCCTCCTAAGTAAAAAAAATGAAACACTGAGTGAGTCTGTTTATGATTCTGCTAAAACTTTCCTAGGAAGTGGGCCTTAAAATGGCAGTGCTCCCTCTGATCTAGCAAGATGGTTGTCATTTTGGATGTGGAGCAAAAGGTTAAGGCAGCCTACAAAAAATTTGGGGTTTACCACATGATTTGGAGAAAGCAGGCTTTGGCCATGGGGTCTATCTATGTTGTAGCAGCACGCCCAGGCATCCCAGGTGAGTGGAGCAACTATGTGCTGGGTGTTGAAGAGACAGAGACAGAGGGTTGCTGCTCTAGACAACTAATTTTTTTCTTCCTAAGATGGGGGGAAAAGTAGACCTGATGACCCATCAGAGAGGAATCCAGTTTTCCTGATTCCCAACCTTGAACACCCTATGACTTCATCAGACAATGAAAAAGAGAAAAAGCAGTCAGCAAAACCTAGCTCAGACTTTTGCCTCAGGGACTGTTGCAATTTTCTGTTCTGCGACTGCCTTCCCCAGAAGCTGGTATTAGGAGGAAGACACTTGTTTTTCACTCTTTTGGTAAAATGACAGCAGGCAGCAGGTCATTTCTATCCCTCGCAGCTTTTCAGCTCACACAGACAGATAGCCATGCTGGGAAAAGCAGGATTTGTGGAAGACTGACCTTAGCATTTCTTTTATCAGATTGCTACCCATTAACTGGGTTAGTGTGCCCTCTCTATCCATCTCTCTCTCTCTCACTGTGTAGTTCACTTAATATAGCCCTCTGCAAGAAAACAGGCATGCATATTCATGGGGCACGTTGTGATAAATGCTATCATCGACTCAGTGCTTTGAGGTTTTGTTAGTGGTGGGGATATTTCTGTCTTTACATACCTCATGTAAACTCAAATTCTCGTTACAAAAAAGTGTTTGATTTTCCCTTGATTGAGTGCAGAACAAGAGTGCTGCTCACTCCACCAGTCGCACTAGGACTTTTTCTGCCTGTGGTTCTGAGAAGGAAACTCTCTGAGGGTATTACACAGTTGAGTAAACAAAAGGAACAACTGTAGCAGATCTGTGCTAAAAAGTCCTGAGGCTCAGAGAGAACAAAAGGAAGAGGATACATGTAAAGTCTCAACATTTAAGAGAATTTCAGATAACCTGTGACTGCTAATGTTTTAACTGAAAGTCATTTTCTGAGCACACTGTGGGGACTAATCCTGGACCTTTTGGGAATCCAAGCTTGCAGTGTCCTGGTGACAAGGTTCAGTATCTCACAACGCTGGCACAGATTCATGTAAACCTCAACTGGACAACAGCAGAGTCCCTACAGTTTCCTCAGATGTCTGGCTCCATTTTCAGATAAACCCTGGTTGGAGGAGCACAACAGCCCTGGAGTGAAACTCTCAGACAAGGAGTGCTGCACCCAAAGCCTTAAACCATATCAATAGTAAGTCCAAGGAGGATTCTCAGTATCCATTAAACTACTTTTTCATAGGTCCCAGATTAAATCAGCATTAAATCTGATTAAATTCAGACCAAGTCCTGATCTGAATCAGAAGTCAAATTTAGAAACATTTTGAGAAATTTCCCCCACCCAGTGCCCCTGCGACTCCATCCCCAGAGTTCAGGCTCAGACCCAGTTCTGTGGGGATGCTCAGGGACTGGTTCCTCCCACCCCAGTCTTGCTGGGAGCTTACACCAAGACCCCAGCCTCAGCCTGTGGCCTCTCACAAGCTATAAACTGTTCCTCTGCTTTACAAGGGTAATGTGGCTAGGCAAAGCACTGATGTATTTTCAAGATTGTACATTGCACGAACATAAATCTGTGGATTCGAGTGCTATATGAGAATTAGAAACAAAACATTTGCCTGCATTAAATGCTTCAGTCAACCATCAGCTGCAGAGACAGTCCTTGTTTTGACCAGTATAAGAGAGAAAGCCAGGTGGGTCAGGCTGTCCTTGCAGGATGAACAGGGCAGTGACTGATTCATGGGTATCACTGTGGCTCCCTTTGAGTCTGGATCGGTGCTGCTCAGTGCTGCAAATTACAGGCAGTTGTGCTCATGCCTAGGAGCTGACAAAAGGCTACAAGGGAAGCTTTATCATCCTTATCCAGGGGAACTGCAGGTGCTTCCAGGGTCACACTCATTTCTGGACTGGAGCAGATATTTGTGGGGGCTTTGGTAATTCCCTTGGTCAAAAGAGAGAGAATTGCCACACAGGGGGTTCAGTGCAGGCTGGAAAGTATATGACTTTGATATATTCATCTTTATTTTTTCTCCTTCTTCTGTGTTCAGGTTAAAATCTTGGTGGATTTCCCCAGGAAGTTTACTTTAATGAGGCAAAACTGTAGTCATTACATGTTACAAGGCATAGTCTGTAGGTGACACACTTTAGGGGTAGAAAACACGCAAGCTGTTAGGTATTCAGTTCCTTCATCAGTCCCAACAAAGGTGCAGAAAGAGTCAAGCTGCAACCACTAGTTAGAAATTATGCCCTCAGGTTAGCCCAAACGTTACTCAATTAGGTACTTGAAGGGAAATGGAGGTTGGTACCCAAGAGAAGTATAAGTGCTCTTAACAAGGGGAAAAAGATTACAGGAGCTGAGAAAGAGAGACAAGCAGTTAGCATCTGTAAAATATCTAGAGGTTATCAGATGGCAAAGTGAGAGGGAGGCTGTCACAAGACATAAAACAAACGTATTTTTTGAGTTTCCATTGCATTTGTGCATCTGGCTGTTGGTGTGCTTTGACCCTGCCTAAGCAACACCCTGGCATGGACAAAGCCTCTGCCAAGAGGAGAACCTGTCTTGTCCCCGTTCTCTTGGGAAGAGCTGAACCCATTTCCATATGCCATGCACAGAAGCACAACATCAAGCTGATCTGCACTTCAGTCGAAATTTTGCAGTCATTCTCCAGCTGTTATATTTCAGCCTTAGGGCATTGTATTGGGGTGAATGGCAACTCTTCACTCCTCTGAAGAGGGTATTTGTTTGAGTGCTCACTACATCTGGCTTTCTTGTTTCTGCCTTTGGTTTGAGTAATTACCTTAATCTGAATTTCAAGGTTGACACCCTGTGTGACCCTTTTCTGTTCCCTTCTGTATTGTGTATTGCATTCAGCCTTATTACTTTTTGTTTTAAATAAAAACTATGGAGGCTTAATGAGTCACTTCTACATCAAATTTCTTTCCAAAAACAATATGCATGCATGCATGTTTATGTCATACAGGATTTAATTTTTGGTTTCTAGTAGTTTCTCTTGCATGCATATACATTAGAAAAATTTATGGAAAATAACTCAATTAAAATATTTATGTTTTAGTTGAAAGTGTATCCCCTTCAAATCATTGCAGCACCTACTGGTTTTCTCACCAGTGTGTCAGATCATCACTCTTTTTTTATGCCTCAGCTGCTACCACTGAAGCAAACTGTCCTGGCTCTGGATAACAGCGATTTGGTATCCAGGTGCATATATACATGTGCAGATGCAGCAGGTTTAATTGCTGTTTGCTTTGCAGTTTAAGCCTCTTTAATTTTCCATTTGTTAAATGAGGAACATGCAACATTTACGTAATTAATTTGCTCAAATAGTTCAGCAATTAAGCTCACCAGCTTAGTATCTGTTTCTGAGGCCACCTCAGAGTGGCCTCCCTGGCTACTCCCTGGGTTACTCCTCCCCTGCGTTGCATCTCTACTTTCTCCGACAAGAGTTCATTGACCTCCTTGAACTTTCTCTCACACCTACCTGCCAAGCTAGTTTTCAAGTGAACTCTCTGATCCTGTAATCTCATTATCCGTTCTTCCACGGCTCCCTCATCCTGCCCTCTCTGTCTCCTTGCTGATCTCGGTCACCTCCTCCCACATCCATCCATTCTCCCACTGCAGCCTTCACCTAACCCATCTACCCATACCACCACCACCACCCCACACTGCTCCAATGATTCCTATGCTGCTTAGCAGATGCTGTGCATCTGTCCTCTCTCTGAGGTCCTTTGTTCTCTGATATTGTCCTAGAACCACAATGTCAACTGAATACTTGAGGAAAGAATTATGAAGGTCCTTTCATGTGTACCTAAGTAAGAGGACAGATGTAATAACAAAAATATCAGATCAAACTCTGAAATTTTCACTGCAAAGAAAAAAATGTTGCAAGATTGGAGAGATTGGTCAAGACCTGAAAGATATGTTTTATTGGGTTGTGTTAGGTTTGATTATCTGGAAAACAGGGATAGAAAGCAATCAACACCCTTCCTGATTGTGAATCTCTGAATTACATATTAATAGTATATGTATCAACATGTATAACAAGATCTCCAGAACAAATACACAACTGACTATTCACATGTATCTGTCAAGTACTAAGGTTTGTGTGTGTCTGTCATGTTAGTGGCAGGGATGCTGGAAGGAGGAGAGGATCACCTAGCACAAAGGCACATGAGGATTTGTGTCATTATGTCAGCCTTTCATATCAGTTACTGGTTAAAATACTGGCATAAAAACTGATACTTGCATAAAAACTTGCATAAATATCTGATAAATTTTGAGTGGCTGGTTGCAAAAAAATGTATTTTTAACTTCAGCCAGTTTGAATTTCTTGTATATTTATAAAAATAAAATGTTCCTTTCACACTTGAAGTAATTCTTTTGTCTGTCAGTTAGCTGGCTGGATTTTTTTCTTATCGAACCCAAATGAATCATGACTGTTCCTTGGCTGGCAACCCAGATAGTGTTTATGCTTCATGTTGCAATCAGAGATTTTCCTAGATTCATTTGTTGTTTTTTCCCTTTCTTCTTAAAGTCATCTATTTGTTACTCTTAAGAAAGTGTTGTCATAAAACATGGTTTCCACTACATAATTTCAGCTCCAGGCTTTGCCCTGTTTTGTTATTGGAGCCCAGAGCTGGCCCTAGCTCCAGACATCGCACAGAGCCATCTACTGGAGCAAGATTATGCGGCGGCCAAACCTCACACCTAAAACTTCACCATTTCTGAATATTTCTTGCTCGGGTAAAACCCTAGAATTAAAGCCAGCCACCTTCTGTCCCTCCTTGTTCAGGCTGGCCTAACAGTGTTTTAGGCAACGAGGTGTTGCTGTGGGGCTTTTCCGTCATTCGTTTTCACTTTGTACAGTCCAGGAAATAGTGTTATGGCATCATATGTCATGAACTCGTTGATGTAAGCAATATGAAAAAAAAAACCAAAACACCTTATGCATGTTCATCACCTGAGTTGATTTGCTGTAAGAAGTACCTAGTTGCTTTGTTGCAGTAAATTAAAACAGAGATGTATGAGTTCTCACCATTTAAATTCACCATGGATCACTTGAAAAATGAATATACCAAATAAAATGCCCTGGGTCCTGAACTGACTGCCTTGTGAAGCCTGGATGTTCAAAAACCAGCTCTGCATTATACGTCCTTGAACTTTCTTCATATTTTAATTTCAAGCACGAATGTGTGTAGTTCTAATAATTGATCCCTTCTGCACCTTTCTCACAGAAAGCAAAGCATACTCAATCTTGTATTTGTACAGTGATCCCTGCAGAGGGATTAGCCTTCTATTTTCCATGCTTTTGTCTTAACTTTGTTGCTAATAGAGATAATGAGTCACTGTTGATGAAATACTTAATGATAAGCACATCAAAAATACTTAGTAGTTCACAGCATTTTGAATGTTCAAAGGATATTCCATATATCAATTGTCTCAAGAGCATGCCTTGGAGTAAGGTNTATTCCATATATCAATTGTCTCAAGAGCATGCCTTGGAGTAAGGTAAGCATTAATACCCTCATTACAGACCCTCTTATAATTTTTGGTTTATTAATCAGGAGATGGCAATGAAACATTGCATGAAAACTGCAAAATCTAAGGACAGATTTCCGTAATGTGATAGGCTTTAGGAGCTCATGAGGCAGAATACCAAACTGAGTGTATTTGATGTTATGGATCAACATGCACTTTATGCCAACAGAAGCGCAGTCTTACCTCCAGAAAGAAGTGTCCCTGCTGCTGTGCCCCAGCTACACCCAG